>JAQZBX010053014.1:0-18981 GCA_029593785.1 Cabassous unicinctus | reverse complement strand
CTTCCCCTCTGGGCTCACCATCTCCTCTTGGATCTGCTCTGTGGGCCCAAGCTCTTGGGGCTTTGCACTTAAGCAATCCTCTCTTACATGGCAGGATCAAACATGGCAGTTTCCTTTTTCCTGTGTCTGTCTATATGAGTCACAGAGACGGGACAGAGACTCAACCTGAGTCTCGCCTCACTGACACAGTCCAATCAAAAGCCCTAAATTGATCTTACCAAGCAATCTAATCAAAGGACCCTCAACTGAACTTAATGCAATCAAAAGGAATCACACCCAGAGGAATAGATTAGTTTACAAACATAATATTTCTCTTTTGGGATTTCATAAAATAATTTCAAACTGCCACAGCTCAAGCCACGTGAAACCACTCGCAATTCCCAAAGGAGACCAGCTTTATGCATCTCTGTGCATTAGCATGTGCTATTCCTCTAGCCTAGAATGTCCTTTCTTACTGGGCTAGAGAACTTTTACTTTACCTGTCAAGGTCCTACTCATATGTGCCATTCTCTGGGAAACCTTCTTCCAAGGACCACCTTTCCCCCCAACCTCCTCCTTCCTCCAGGCAGAGAAGGGTACTTACCTCCGCTGTAGCAATTACCACACTGCCTTGTCACTTTTTCCATGGGACCATCTCCCACTCTGTAAGAATAGTGATTAGTGCCCCTCACCTTCATATTCCTAGTGCCTGGTGCAGGGTAGTCCCCAATAAATTCCAGTTAAAATGAATTGGTGAATATTTTTCCCTCTTAACAAACTAAATGAGCTTAGCTCCTGCTTTCAAATGCAAAATCTGTAAAATTCACACCTGTGAAGTTTTAATAAAATGTCAACAATCTCTAGTCACTAATGACCTGTAATCAAGGGACAGTCTGTTGAACAGGTAAATAATTACTTTGTTCATTAGACTAACACACAAATTAAGATTTATTAATTATCTCATTTTCCTGACATTATTTAAATTTTCTAGAGTTGTTTAAGTATATCACTGATCAACGCCTAGGCTAGACAAACCTAAATGCAAAATCAATGGCTTCTTGGCTGCAACTGCTCCTCCACTCTTGCCAACAAATTGCTAAAACAAAAGAAATTTATACGGTCCCAATTTAAAGAAAAAGCATTCTACCATGAAACAGACCTCATGGGTATCCTGATGAAATGTGACCATGTGAAATCTGGGATACCAGCCTACGAAAGTTTTGAAGTTGAAGCACCAACATCCAGTCGTCTCCCAATGCAGGTTAAAAGACACCCACCTCCTTCCTCGGCTGGTAAAGTAGAGATGTAAATCCCAGCTCCTACTGCCCCATGAGATTTCTGTGGAAATATAGGACAAATTGTACATGTTAGGTTTGAGGGTCTTGAGTGAGGTTTCTCCTGGGATCACAGATCTAACTTTTTGTCCATCAGGCTTCAGAGCCTGTTCTCTGACCCTATCATGGGTCGGCCTCTATGTCCAGAGGCATATGGATTTGGAAGGTGCCCCTCACCTCCCCCCGTAGAGACAGCTGGTTTTTCCCTACAGCAGGGCACAGAGATTTAACTTCCTGAATCACCCTTGAGTCTGGGTTCTGCTCCATGGCTCTGAAGTATGAAGTTTCAGAGGATTTGCAAAGAGCAGAAAGAGCTCCCTGTCTTCTCTCCAGCCATTCCAGATTCCTCTCTCCCAGTTTCCCCTTCTCTTTTCTGTCTTCTTTCTAGCCCTACATCCTAAGTCTGAGGGGGCCACTCCTGTGCCACAGAATTCCTTATAAGATGGCATGACAGATTCAAAGCATGAACTGGAAGTGTGAAGGATAAAAGTGTCAATAAAGAAACCTCTCCTGAGAATGTGGGAAACTCTCGGTCTTGAAGCCCTCACAGTTAGGGCACAGAGGTGCAGCCTACACAGACCTTGAGTTCCCATGCAGCTCGCTGGCTAGCGGAGCAGCTCTAGGAGGCTGGGAGGTGTCCCCACGTTAATCTCCTGGAGGTGATAAGTGGCTCCCCAACAGCTTGATGGGTGGCCTTGCTCCACCTCCTGACCTTGGGCATGAGCACAGCTGGTAGTGCCAATCCGAGCTTCTCTGAGGACAGAGGCAGCCCCAGCAGGGCGCTCTGGATCATGTGCATATTGTCAGTGGCAGTGCCATTTCCCTAAATCATGCCGCTGTCCCTTGGCGAGGCCATCTACCAACATGCAAAGGCCCAACTTCCTCTCCTTATCTCACAGCCTGAGGAAATGCCAGACCCAACAATAAAACCATTGGCTTCTAAGAAAACAAATCAGGCAGGCAAACTTGTGTGTACAGACACAAGCTGAGGCTCAGAGGCAGTGAATCAAAGAGGCATCCACAGCCTAGAGAGCCCTGCTCTGTACCCAGAAAGCCACTGTGGACAGATGGCTGCAAAGTAGGAAAGTGTAGGTGCTGGGCAGAAGGCAGCCCTCTCAGGGGTGTGAAAGGCCGCCAGCCAGCCCTGCAGCCAGGGCACTCTCCTGCCAAGGAGTTGTGCAGGGAGGCTTGGGGGTGGGGTGGGGGTGGGGGCTCCCAGGACGCCCAAAGCACCCCCTCCCCTCCCGTAACCTTAGGACTTCAACACGGCTCACACCAGTCCAGCCACTTGTCAGATTCCACACTGAAGTTTAACTGCATTAATTTTTTTTCCTGGCCTGGGTCATTACAAAGAGCAATTTGCAATGTTTTCTTCTGTAATTTACGTACAACCAACATATGCTCCTCGTAGAAAATTAGAAAGCGCAGAGAGGTAAAACTTATTTTGATTTCCCAAAATATTACCATCTAGGGATCACCACTGTTCAAGTTTATTTCCATTCATTGTCCACGAGAGTCTGGCACAAGCTCCCCACTGCCAGGTCCTTTACACAGCCCTTCACCCTGCCCTTGACCACATCACTGCTCTGGTGTCTCTCTGAACTCTGGTCTGCTCCTGGAGGACTCAGCCTGGTTGAACCCTACCTGGAGCCAGCTGGGGCCGAGACAGGGCCACTCTGCACTAAACATCTGCTTGGACAGGCTGTCTTTGGAGGCAGAGACCAGACTCCCTCCATCAGCCTTCTCAGGTTCGAGAAGCAGCACATTTTCAGGAGGTTGGCACCCTCAAGATAACCACCATTTCTTCCAGAGACTCAGAGAACCCCAAGAATTCAGAGAATGCTCAGAGGAGAGTGAGGAACGTCATAGTATTATAGAATGAGGCTGAAAGGGAAATATGGATCTGAGACTGCTGAACTTGGTTTGGTTGGGCAAACTAGATGAGACTCTACGCAGCTATTGGTTATAGCAAAACTGGCTACAGCCTCCACTACCCCAAGGTAGCTTCTGCAGAAGGGGTAAACCCTCAAGCGGTCTCCTACCACTCTGAGAGGGAGGTATTAGGACACTAGAAGTGTGATAAGACCCAAAGGACAGAAAAACAGTAATGACAAAGCTCTGTTGGCTCTTCATATGGCCATGAATGGATAGATGTCTCTTTATTGGGTCCTGTGTATCGTTGGACCCAAGGGCACAGCACAAAGTAGGACCAATACTATTTTGCAAAATAATAAAAGCATTACTCCCATTTTTCATATTATGTCATATTATTAAGGGAAAGTTCTCTCCAAGAGGCACCATTCATAGTGGTGCTCCTGGAGTTGGGCAACATGGTGATTCTGAAGAGCTGAAGAAAAGGGATTCTTCATGAATATGGAACTGGAGTGCACGGTGGCTGAGAATCAGTACACGGGAGGCATGGTGTGTGTACATGCACGTGTGTACACATTTATGTATGCCTGCCTTCCCAAGATTAGATAGTTATCCTCCACATGACCAAGAAAACACTTTATTCAGTTTCTCACATTGACAGGAAGTTCTTGAACAGCTTGGACTTGGAAAGCAACCACCACCACCACCCCTTCTGGGTTGTTCTGTTGGACTTCTAATCTACCCCCAGGCTACCTATGGGATCGCTCCATGGTGATATCCAGACTAAAGAATTCAGACTTGGGGAAAGCTTTTTAAAGGAAGGAAGGGGTCCCAGGACAAGAACAACCCCCCCCACCCCCGAGGGTGAGGGATGGGTTTTCCTTCCAAATGGGGTAGATATTGGCTTTTAGGCTTTTAGATGGTTGAAGTGGCCAATAGTCTCTGGGGACAGTGGTACTTGAGTGGCAGGGTAGCAACACTGAAAATGAGAGCAAGTCCATGGTGGACCTCTGTGAAGGTTTTAACCCTTTTTGTGATTTTTCTCTAGCATGTTGGCAACAGTCAGATGGGGTGCCTGGTTTTACAATGACCCCTTTCTCTGTCGTATGGCCCTTTGTCTACCCTTCAATCTTCAGTCAAGTCTGATGTTCCCACACAGTGCTGTGTAGAGGATTTAGGAATGCCTTTTGAGGAAGGTGGAGAAGGGAAGAGGGCTTGTGTTGGGGAAAACCCTTCAGTACTGTCGAAGGGACAGTGGTCCTGGAGGATGACGATGAGCAGTATTGTGAGCATGGCTCATGGTGGAGTTGGGGACAGCAGGGATGAGCTTGCCACCTGGAGGTTCACCTGCCAGGTGGGTGATTCACAAGCAGATGTGAGACAAACTCCCTTTCTCCCCAGAATGCTAGAGAATGGTGGCCCTTGACGAGGAGAGATTGGCACTTGGGTTACACACCTTGGGTTACCTGTCTGGCTCTGAACTTGTCATGTATATCCTTCCCTCTGGGCTTTTTCCAGATCATGCCACCTACATAGAAAGTCTTTCCTTGACCTCTCCCACCAGTAAATGTTCGGCTCAAGTCTCCCATCTTTCATCAACAATAATAATTATTATAGCAATAACACCTACTGTTGATTTAGCATGTGGCAGATGTGCTAGATGAAGTGCATTTAATTCTCACATCAGTGGTATGGGGTAGGTACTATAATCTCTAAATTTCAAATGCAGAAACTAAGGCTCACAGAGCCAAAATGATGTGCATCTTATACGTTTGTGCTGTTTTTCCAGGAGTTGTGCCCCAGGAGGCACATAGAACACAGTGGTGCTCCCTGGAGTTGTGCAACATGGCAGCCCTATTTTTTAAAAAACTAGTTTTCTTCCTTAATGTAAAACTAGAATGACTGTTTTGTCTCTGAATACCAATACTGATCTTTCTTCAAATCCTATGCTAATTTCTTTCCTGAAGCCTCCTGATAGCCCAGCCCTCTTCCTCAGTCGCAAGTAGAACAAGGACTACCAGGAGGGCTTATGGGTCCCACCTGGAGTCCCAGGTTTCAGTCCTTGGGAAGACATTATCACCTAGCAAAGGTGCTAGAGGCAGAAACTACCAATGTCCTCCATCTCAAGCTGGGACTCAGTCCATACCTGAGAATCTCCTGGACTGAAACCATGGGGGTAACACGTATGGCAACCCTCCTGGCTTTCCAAGAACCCCCAGTTCCTCTTAATGTCTCCACACCTGCCCAGATCCAGCCCTCAGGATCCCAGAGGAACACCTGCAGGTACTCTCAGCCCAGGTAATGCTTCAGAGACCAAGCCATCAAACCCAAATATCCTGGGCAAAGCACTGGAAGGCATCTCAGATGCCTCTCTGGGGTCTTTCCTGAGCTGGAGAGCAGGGAAGGAATTTGGAGGTCAGTGTGCAAGTGGGCATACTCCTAGAGAACTTTTACTTGCTCTTCATGACTCAACTTGGACATCACCTCATCTAAGAAGTCATCCTTAATATCCAAGGTTTAGGCTCCCCTTCTCTGTGCTCTCAAAGCATCCTATATATTTCCCATATTATAGACTTACTGTAAATTACGGGTAAGTTCCTGTAAATTCTCTGCTTCCCAGACACACTAGACTGTGCTTTTGAGTTAGGGGCTCCATGTTATTTGCCCCTATGGGAGGCTATGGAAGTCCTCGCCTGCCTTTCCCAGTGGCCCGGCTGCCCTTAGCCCCAGCCCCATGTCTGTTCATACCAGCATTTTCATCTTTCCATTCCCTGGCCCACAATTGCTGCAGCCAGTGAAAATTAGAAGGGGAAATTGAAAACAAGAGTTCCCCAAGGCCAAAGCAATAGAAAAGGGTTTTGTAATGTCACACTCAAGGTTGGGAAAGAGACAGATACTCTTCTAGCATAATAAGTCCCCAAAATTATGCTAGCAGGAAGACATGAATCTTGTATGTAGATCACTGAGGTCTACGGGCAGGAGATTAACACCTGCAGTATAAGATGTCTGGCCTGTTGTTTAAAATAGTTTGGGATGACCATAGAGAGAGAAAAAAGTCAAGCTTCTACCTAGATTGCAGGGTCCCTTTCTTTCCCTCCTCCAAATTCCAGACTCCAACTCTGAGCAGCAGTACAATGACTGGGGTCTCGAAGACTGACAAGGAGGCTATGACACCCCAAGGAGGGAATGACCCTGGCCAGGAAAGAAGGAAAGGAAAATGGAGTAGAAAGAGGATGAGAAAGGGGGTCCAAGTAGGAGATCCAGCAAGCCAAGAAGGTACCTCAAAGTCCCGGCAGGGAGGCCAATGCTTGGTATGAGGCAGGATTTGAGCTAATTATAGAAGGGCCCCCAGGCCCACCTCTTGGGCTGTTGCCACCCCCGTTCTGTATGGTTTAGGCTCTATCACAGCGACCTGGAGTAGAGACCAGACCGCACTTTGCTTGGAGTCCTACACGCACACATGGTTGTGTGTGTGTGTGTGTGTGTGTGTGTGTGTGTGTGGCATGTGTGTACATGTGAGCAGACACTGACCTGGCAACATAAGAAAAAGAACTAACCCAAGGCACTTAGAGCAGGGGTTCCTAACCTTTTTTGATCCACGGACCCCTTTGCCAGTTAGGTGAAATGAATACTACTATAATTTATTTATTGCATACATTCATAAGTGAAGGAAATGCTAGGTTGCAGTTAGAGGTCAGAGAAAATAAAAATAGTAAGTTGATTTTTTTTCAGTTCAAGCTCACAGACCCCCTGAAATCTTTCCACAGACCCCTTGGGGATCCATGAGCCCCTGGTTAAGAACCCCTGACTTAGAGGGTCAGTGACGTGGAGGGAAGGGGATCTCTTGAGGCGGGCGTCCCGCCACAGGGGAGTCCATGTCTGCTGTAAGGGGAACCAAGAGGCCATCAGGCATATACACTGTGATGTAGAAAATGCTATGCAGGAAGAGCAGGAGGCTTTGAGGGTGCAGAGAAGGGGCACCTTAAGGGTTAGGAAGGCTTCCTGGAGGTGGTGATGTTCAGCTGTTAAACCTGAAGATCAAGGAAAAGTTAAGCATATCCCTGGCCTACCTCCAAGCCCAGCCCCGGAGAACAGCTACAGGCCCTCCTGTGGGTCCACGATCAGGAGACCAGTGTCCAGTTACATATACCTCAGATTATCCCCGCATGTCTATCCCCCATGTGCACTGTCCCCGGAGCTTACCTGCGTTCCTGGAGTCGGCTGGAACTCCCTGGCACTGCCCCAGTGCTCCCGATCTCACTAGCTGGGCTGAGGAGGCAGATCTGCAGTGGCCACACAGCCCACCCAGAGCCGGCCCCTACCCTGGCCCCTGGAGCCCACTGAGGGAGTGCCAGACCTCAGCCAGGCTGCCTGCTCTGAGGGAGAAGGGTGCTGCCAGGCAGGTGGGGGAGGAGCCAGAGGGCGCCTGGTGAAGCCTCCAGAGGATCAGATTAACTCCCCAGGAGCTGCAGGATCTGCAGCTGGGCAGCCACCTCTAGGCCCACTGCAGAGCCCCATCCAGCCTGGGGGGCTGCATGTCCCTTGCCCCCGGAGCTCCGGATAAGCTCCTGGCAAACTTAGACTTGCCACCTAAATCTGAGCTGGACCCCCTGCCCCCCCAGCGACACACCCTTGGCCGTGGACCTGACGGTCACCTCTCCTTAATCTGATCTGAACCCAGTCCGGGGGAGGTGATGAATCGATGCTTTTCCTAATGGGATGCCTCAGAAGAAGTTGTGGATTATGATCCAGACTCTGAAGTCAGGGTAGGAGGAGGGAGGGGGAAGAGGGAGCCAAAGTAACACCAGACACCCCCACTCCCGAGATCCACTGTGAGAATAGCCCCCGTCAGTTTTCTGTAAAGAGGAGGGGGCATAATGCAGTGAAAAGAACCCTGATGGGTTTCAAGCCTGCTGTCTACACTATCTCAGGTGAGCTATGCAGTCTCAGTTTTGTTGTGTGAGGAATGGGCTGTTGTGAGAATGATGTATGTGCAACAACGCCCATAAAACATATGGCCCAGAGAAGCTGCTCAAAAAAGATCAGATAGTATTAGCACAGGATGGAATCAGGACCCAGCCACGGTAACGTGTGTGTCCTGACTACGCCAGAGGCAGACACACCTACCCTGGAAGAGGGTAAGTCGGGGGTAGGCTCTTGGTGGCTTTTAATCAGGCACAGGCACACCCAGAGCCTGTGGGAAGTGGAGGGATCCTGGGGACGGTTGACCCCTCAGTGCTGCAGGGAGAGGGGCCTGAGCCAAGGGCTGCCCAGCACCAGTGGCCCCTCAGCCCCAGGCTGCCCTGGGGAACACCCCCACACACTCAGCTGGGCACAGGCGGGACCTCTGCTCCCAGCTGCCACGGGAGGCCCGGCGTCTCTGCACCACCCTCGCCAAGGCGGAGTCCACGGGCTCCCCGCCTCTGCGGGTCCCTTGTTTCCAAGCTGAAGTTTGTCCTGGGTGCACAGGACTGGCAGGGCCTCAACCACATGCCTACCCTGCAAGGGCGCCTGGGGAAGCTTGTTTCTGAGCTTGGCTTTGGGGAGGCACAGCCAGCTAAATAATATAGGGGGTGCTCCCAGCACAGGCAAGGCGGTCAGAGGTGGTCAGAGTGACCATCGTCCACTCTATGGGGTGTCATCATGGGTCCCCCGTGTCAGGGTCCTACTTATTCCTGGTTACCCAGAATGCTCCTCCTCTCCTCCCACACCCACCGCAGTGCAGGCAGAGGAAATGGGCAGACAGGAAACATGGGGGCACTCCAATTGCCACCCTCCCTAACCACATCAAGCACCGTCACAGGAACCTACCTGCCTGCGGACTCCATTCCTGAGCCTGGCACTCGCTGGACAATACACACTCACTGAATGAGTAAATGAATGAATGAGACAAATGAGAGGCTCCGGGCACAATAGCTGGTGTGTCTGGGAGGGAGCCCCAGGACCTAATGCATTAGGTCCCTGAGTTGTCCTCTTCCCACTCTCACCTGCTCGCGACCCACTGGCCGCATCTGAAAGGTAGGGATTTTGCCTTGGTTTCCAGCTCCCCAGTGGAACTGGGTTCCCTGCAGCCTGAACGGTCTTGCCGGCTCTCCCCCAGGGGCCTGGGCCTGCTACCTGTGTCCCCAGATCTGGGCCAGCTGTTGGCTCAAGTCCTACCCTTAGTAGATTGATGGCTGGCACTATACCGGGAGGGGGGGGGATGAGGTGCTGCTACTGGCCTGACCTTGATATCACCTGCTGCAGTGAAGCCCTGCTGCCTCCCCATCTGCCGGTCTCAACCCAACCCCGTGCCTTTCTCCTTGGCCGAGTCAGCTCCCCAGCCCTGAGGCTGCCCAGCCTTAGTAGCTACCGCTCGCCATCGACCAAAGCTGCCGAGGTCCCAGGGTGCCCCTCTGCATTGCGATGCTCCCCTAATAATCTTCAAGGCACCTTTGAGATATCTTCGACACCACCAGTCCCCTCTCCGCTGGGCCTTCCAAGGATACACCTGAGAAAATGGCTCCAGTCTTCCCCATAGCACTCCTGACTCATTCTCAGGGGGTTTGGGCTGGGACACAGGAGTTGAAGTACAACTTCCAGAAAGTTCATAACGTGGCTCTCACGCAAATATAGGATGAACACACGTCAAAGATTTATTCCACTGGTTGAGAGAATCAGCAGGTTGGGCAAAGGGGATTCAAAAAGCATTTGAGGATGTGGGTATTTGTAGATGTTTGAAGGAAGAATGTCAGAAAAAAAAAAATTGCCAGGTTAGATAGAAAAACTGGTTAATGTTCTTAAAGGCCAATCAGACTCTAACATTTTGAGTTAGCTTTTCTATCAGACGAAATCAATTGCATCTCCACCAGGAAAAAAAAAATCAAGTTAACATGTAACTTCTCAATGTCGGGGCTTTTAAATCGATGACTAGAGTCAAACCAAGGTACATTCCCCTCTAAATTAACTGGTATACTTGTTAGGCAAGGCCCCATATGGCACTGAAGGAAGATGCTGTCCTCTCTTTGCTTTATTTCCAATATTTAGATTTTTCTTAGCTCCATGGATGGGCTCTGAATGTCTCCCCAAGACCCAAAGAAGCCTGGTTCTCAGGGTGACATCTCGAAACATAGGTCTGCAGTGTTTCTACTCCAGCAGTGACGCCCCATTGTTCCTGAAGAACAGGGCTCTCTACTGAACAGAGCACGTGCTGGGACCAGGAGGCTGGGGGTCCCTTCTTAGCTTGCCAGCCTCGTGGAAGATCACAGACCTGCCTCCAACCCCCAATTACTTCTCAAACACTGGCCCCTGCCCTGAGCATTCTGAACTTTCACATGGGAGCAGGAAGCCCAGGAGAGCCCACGGACCCTCTTATCCACCCGTGAGGCAGACAGTAGATAAGACGTGGTGGGATATTTTTGCTTCCGAGGTTCAATGCTTCAAAGCCTGGAGACGGGGTTGAAGGACTGTTAAACTCTGTGGGAGCCTCAGCCCAGGCCCTGCCCATGCAAAAGTCAGACGTGGAGAAAAGGTCCAGAGGTTTTCACTCCAGTCCTCCTCCTCCAGGACACAGACCAGAGGGCGCCTCCTTTTTTGGAAACATGTAGAGGAAAGAAAACACGTTCCTCCTTTCCCGAAAAGAATCATCGTGGCTTTTCTCCATTCAATTCAGGACGCCCTTGCTCAGTACCCGTGGTGCCAGCCCTGCTAGGGCTCCTCTTCCTGACGCAGTCCCATCCGTAAATATTCTTAGCAAAAGTAAGGGAGCAGAGTTGGGAGCTTTTTATTTTTACTCACTTTTTCTTTGTGAGGCTTTTCTCACGGCTTATGTCTGCTGTGCTATTAAGTGTGAGGGCTCGAGCCCAGGACAGTCGAATCTCGCAGAAGTAGCCTCTCCATTAAAGTGGCCGAATCCCAATGAGCTGGCTCAGCTGCCAGATTTGCAGGACGGAATGTTGCTTCTTGGCTGTTAACCTCAAGGGAGCCTCTTAAAAGCAGCTTTATTTGATGTCCCTGAAAACTGGAAGGAAAACCAAAAAGAATGGGGGATTGGGGAGCAGAAGGTACAATATAATGTGCTCCAGGAAGCCTTTATTTGAAGACAGGAAAGAAAGACCTTGCCCACGGGAGCAGGTCCATGCTGTAACTCAACCCTGCAGCCCCACAGCAGGGGAAGAGATGTTTGTAGGCGCTGGCTCTCTGACGAGAGATTCTGGCTGCCTCCCTGGACCCATGGTTCCCTGCACTGTTCCCTGCAGTCTTCCTGGGGGATGCTGGGATACATAGTCCAATATCTTGATTGCACACACGAGGCTAGGCCTCCTGGAGCCTAGCTGGGCTCTCTGCACAGCCCAGTGGAGATCTCCCAGATGAAGGTTTCTCTCCTGTGGGTCTTTCCTTTTTAAGGCAGAGGGCTTACAAGTAAAGCTTCAAGAGATTAGGGACTAAAGAGAGATAGAAAGAGAACATGCCTTCTCCCCACTGAACAGAGAAAGCCCTTTTAATGGAGTCCCCAGAAATGGTTTTATCTATCAGAGTTTCTGCACACATCGAACACCCACGAACCAAGAGGGCTTGGGAGGCTGGCAGGAAGAAGAGCTTTAGAAAACACGGCTGTCTATACAGTATGACCACAGCTGTGCAAGGATAAAACAAAGCAAGCAGACAAGCAAAAAACTATGCAGACAAAAAGACTCACAGAAAATACTACAAAATGTTTAGCAGGGTGGTTGTATAGCATAACAGTTCTGGAATCAGTCGGACTTGGATTTTAACCTTAGTCCTGCCACTTACCAGCGGTGCTGCCTTGGGCAGCTTGTGTAACTTCTCTGAACGTCAGTTTCCTTTTCTATAGTAGGAATATATATTACATGCATCAGAGACTTGTCATGAAAATTGCACTATAAAATAAATATTAAGTACACAGCAGAGTACCAAGTGCTTAAAATTATGCTCAAAAACAAGAAACCATTGACAGTCATGGCTTCTAAGTGGTGAGACCAGGTGTAAACTTTTCCTTCTTTCTTTTTCTATATCTTCCACATTTTGTGCAATGCACCATATAGTAGATACGCTGAAATATGTGGCTCGGCAGGCTGACAGGAGTTTATTCAGGCCCGGCTCACTCCATGAGGCTCCTCAAGAAAGTCCTGAGGCCTTCCATGAGCAAACATTCTTGCTTCTGCTAGAGGACTCTGCCAGCTCTGCAGGGGGTAGCCCTTGCTTGGGGAGCCCCACTGCTCTGTGCTGAGTTAGCTTCAGTGGGGAGGGAGAGGGGTAACGGAGAACCAGAGAAGTGAGGGTGAAGAAGGCCGCTGCATTGTTTTCCTCTAAGTGCCCAAAGATTCAGAAAGAACACTGAGGGTTGTTTTGTGCAAGTAGCAAAGGCTAAGACATTGTTTCAGGCAGTATGCCATGCAAGATGCTTTAAGTTACATTCTTTTCTTGCAAAGTTCACACAATGGGTAAAATTTTCCTTTTAATATATTGAACCAACCATGGCTCAAGCTCTCAAAGGTAGAGCCTGAAAGTGACTGGTCTTCCCCAGTCCCCTGTTATGTTCCCAACCTCACCTCTCCTTGCAGAAAGAAAAGGTCAGGCACCTAGACTGGGCAGCAGGCAAAGGAACCACAGTTTTTCAAAATATGACTACTGCTTGCAGAATTACCGTATGTCTTAGCAATTCCACTTCTAGGTATATACCCAAACAAAGTGAAAACAAGGACGCAAAGAGATAATTCTGCACCAATATTCACAGCATCATGATTCATAATAGCCAAAATGTCTATCAACATATGAATGGATAAACGAAATGCAGTATGTACCCACAATGGAATATTATTTGGCCATAAGAAGGAATGAGACAGTTCTGAGACAAGCTGCAACATGGGTGAACCTTGAAAACGTTATGCTGAGTGAAATAAGCAAGGCACATAAGGACAAATACTGTATGATGTCATCTACATGAGATATCTAGAATTAGCAAATTTGCAGAAAGAAAGTAGATTAGCGGTTACCAGGGGATGGTGGGGTGGGGAAGGAGAGTTTTCGCTTGGTGGGTATAGACTGTAAATTAAAAAACAATTTTAAAAAAAAGTGTATAGAAAAAATTAATTTAAAAATTAAAGAATATATATGATTACTGCTAACAGCAGAGATAACAGACAGGAAAGAGACAAGTAGCAATTTGCCACCTTTTCTGTAGCGACCTTCAGTAGTTGAACTGTTTGTTCCTAAGGGTGTAAAGCAACAGCTCATGGAATTTAGAACTGAGAATGACCTCACATGGACGAGGCTCAATTAATTGACATACCAAAAGACAGAGAGAACTCATGGAGTAATCTTGGTCAATTCACCTAGCAGAGCCAGGTCTAGAAACCAAGCCTCCTAACTCCCAGCAAGGGATGCATCCTCTGAAGATGGATTTTACTGGGTCACATGTTGCTGGGATTATTGGTTCCAGGGAGTGCCATCTCCTAGGAGGTACTTACTGTAGGGCCTGTGGGGCAAATTGGAAGAAGGGAGATCTTGGAAGTGGAAGGAAAACCTTGACAACTGGTTAGGCTCTTACAGAACACTAACTAATGCCATTGGGGTGGAGGGCATCCACGCTCAACCCCAGGCTGTCCCCCATGGCTCCAACAGTGGGAGTGGTGACGAACAGGAGAGAACTGACTTCCATCCCGACCTGGTCATTGTCTGTGAATGGGGACAATAGATGAGGCCCTCGCTGCACCTTGGCAACAGAACACTCAGGTGTCTAGGATGGGTCCCTGCTGGCACACATGATCCAGGGTGCATGGGCAATGTTAGGTTCAGTCCTTGGGATTCGTCATCTCCATCACAGATGACTAATGTTCTCAGAGAGTAAATCACCAGGATAACAAAAGTAAAAATTTAGCTGAACGTCGTTCTTTTTTTACAGCTTTATTGAGATATAATTCACATACCATACAATTCACCCATTTAAAGTGCAAGATTCAATGGTTTTTAGTATATTCATGGAGTTTTGCCACCCTTGCCACAATTGATTTTAGAAAATTTTTATTAATCCAAAAAGAAACTCCATACACCTTAGCTGTTACCCCTGTGGCAGGTTGAATCCAATTTTGACATGTTCTTAATCCACATTCCTATGGGTGTGAACCCATTGGAAATAGGATCTCTTGAAGATGTTATTTAAGATAATGTATAGCTCAACTGAATGAGGTTGGGTCTTAATCTGGTTTACTGGAGGCCGTGTAAAGAGAAGAAACTGGAAGCCAGAGTTAGAGAAGGCCACAGGGAGAAGCCAGAAGTTAGCTGAAACCCAGAAGAGAAAGGAGAGGCCATCACCATGTAATGGGAAAGCCAAGGAACCCAAGGATTGCCAGCCAGTCAGAGCACTACTAACCCCAAGAGGAAGCATGCCTTCTGCCCTCTGAAGCTGGGAGACAATAAATTCCTTTTGTTTAAACCAACCCATTGCGTGGTATTTGTCATAGCAGCTGGCAAACTACCCAATCCTCTACCCCCACCCCAGCACTAGGCAGCCACTAAACTGCTGTCTCTCCAGATTTGCCTACACTAGACAGTTCATATAAATGGAATCATATAATATGTGGTTCTTTTGTGACTGGCCTCTTTTGATTGGCATAATATTCCAAGGTTCATCCATGTTGTAGATTATTTCTTCTTTTCATAATTCTTGCTGCGTATTTTCTAGATCTTGTAATGCCTTTGGACCACCATTAAATGTTTTTGTTACTATTGAGAAACAGAGTGAAAATAAATTCTATTATCCAAGCTTTTAGTTTGCTATTATTACTAAAATGAAGTTAATCAGTTTGCATATCTTTATTAACAGCTACTAAATTTCTTGGCTTGAGAAATGTTTGCTTGTGTTTTGTAGGTGTAGTTTTGTGGCCACAGGTAAGTGTAGATCATATTGCAGAAGCAAGTATCCCCAAATAACAGAGCCATGGGACTTGGAAAAATTCCCTATATCAAATGATAATTCTCATGTATTTCAGGGATGCACTACACTGCTCTCTGCTGAGTAGTATGCCAGGAAGACGAAAAAACCAGAAGAATGTGAGGAAACACCAGAGGGCCAGGGGACCTGTTCCTGACAAGCTCACCTTTATTTGTTCACCATTCAAAGAACATTTAAAGGGCACCTCCTTTGTGTCAGGCACTGTGCTTGCAGTAATACAAAGATGGGATAGTGATTCTTGCCCACCAGGAATTCCTCCATTAGAGGAGGAGGAGTCCTTCCAGGTACTCCTGAGCAACACAACTTCCCCACCTTCAGGAACTCCGTGGACCTGGATACTGCCCGGAACACTTTTTTCTGGTGCCACATAAAAGTGACCCAAAGGGAAGTGATAAAATGTAAGAAGCAACGTAGAGTAGAACCAAAGAGAACTGGAATGAGATTCCACGGTTTTAAATCTCAAAGGTTACATGTCAAAAACCACCCTAGAACTCAGTGGCTGAAAACAATAAATGTTTACTATCTCTCATAGTTTCCGTGGGTCAGGAATTCAGGAGTAGCTCAGTTGGGTGGTTCTGGCTCAGGGTCTGTCATGAGGTTGCAGTCAGTTGTCGGCTGGGGTTGAAATCATCTGAAAGTTTGACTGGATCTACTTCCTGGGTGGCTTACTCACATGGCTGGCAAGTTGGTGTTGGCAGATTGTTCCTCTCCACATGGGCCTCTCCATTGGGCTGCTTGAGTGTCCTCACAACATGGCAGCTGTCTTCCCCTGATGAGAATGATCCAAGAGACCCAGGTGGAAGCTGCAATGTCTTTTATGACCTGGTCTTAGAAGTCACATACCATTACTCTCACCATATTCTATGGGTCACAAGCTAGCCCCAATTTGCCGTGGGGATCTCTGAGGGAACTGTGGCCAGAGCTGAAGATGTGCTGGAAATGCTAATGCTTGCCTTGAGCTGTAGTTTATTAAGTTTATTAAGGATTCACAGAGAATTTCATTAAATATTTTTCCTATTTTAATTACAGCTCCTATTTCTAAGAGTTCTAGAAACAAAACCCTGAACACATAGAGGGGATGAGGAAAGGAGAAGATGAAAGAGGAAAACAAGGGGGAGAGAAGGGAAAATGCAGGAGGAACACAGTAAAAACCGCCCATTGTCCTGCTATGTCCTGACTCTCCAGTAGGGTGAGTCTCCATCCCTCCCCGCCAAGTCCATGCCCCTGGGTGGATTTTCCCCACATGAGAGTGAGCTCCTTAGGTGGCTATAGCTGAGGCTCAGGGGGAGCCTCTTGCAATATAAGGGTTAAGATTACAAAGGCAAATGATTGCTCTGCCTGGCTTGGTGGGTAATAAATCTCATGAGTCTTTGATTCTTCTTTTCCTCTCCATGATGAGTCTATTTTCATGATGAAATAGCATTCCACAAACCCAGCTGGCTGATGGATTATGAAACTTGCAATACTAGCTCTGATGAGTCCTTTTAAGTGGATAGAAACTCAGGCTTTGTAAAAATGGATGTCATCCAAGATTTCTGTTCCAAGGTTGGCAACATAATGTTCTTTAATAAGTATAAGTCTTCACTTGGTACTTCAGGTTACTTTACCTCTGTCTGCAAATGAATTTCCTGCTCCCTTCTAGAACGGCTCACAACTCTCTCCTTTCCCTCTACCTCCTCCCACACTCACATGTGGAGTGTGCAGAGGCTGACTCCACAGCTCTGAGATCAGGGAGAGAGTAGGGGTTAGTCCAGTCACTCCAGGTCACCCCATTATGGAAATGCAGGCAAAAAGTTCACAAAAAGTACCTTGAAGAAGAAAGAGGGTTAAAGGGGGTAGCAGTTGGCAGCTGAGAACAGGGAGAAAGGTAAGTGTTCCTAGATCTTTGGTCTTCTGGGCCATTAAGAAAAGTCAGCCTTCCTAATCCTCAGTTGTCAGAGGATCACTGCTGAGTTGAGAGATCCTAGAGGGCCTGGGGGTGGCAGCCAAACAGCCAGGTAAGGCTCACTCCCCTTCCCAGCATGTCTTCTATAGTCTCCCTGGGAACCAGGTTCCCAGGGAGGCTGGCCTGAAGCTAATCTCACTTCTTGTCAAGCTCCCCCAAAATATGGCCAACATTTTTCAGGCTATCATAGTACCCAAAGCCTCTGAGAAGCTGTCCTACCACCCTCCCATGACCACATCCCATAGTCCTCAGTACAACTCTCTGCCCAAGACCTCAGTACCACATGCCAAGAGATTCCGTCTCTCCCAGCTCCATGCACACAACAGAAAATGATAAAAATTTATTAATCTGTTATTCAGAATTACCATGAATATTTTTTGCCAGAAAAATAAGCTTACAACTAATTAGCGGTAGTGGAGAATGTAGAAGGAAAAAGAAGCCAAATTTCATTATAGAGAATATATCTTCTTTTCAAGAACATGTGGAATATTCATAAGAATTGGTCATATATTATGTCACTCAAAATATAAGTAACAGTAATAAACTCCATATGGACAAATTAGCATGCAAGAATAGTCAGGAAATCATTACAAAATAAAAACTATGATGGGGATCTAGACCTGTCAGATATTGATACATACTATAAAACTTCAATAATGAAAATAGCGTAGTACTGGTACATGAATAGACAAACAGACTAGTGGAATAGAATAGAATGTCCAGAAATAAACACACTTACTTATGGAAATTTAGTATATGATAAAGGTGACATGTCAAATCACTGGGGCAAAAAAAATGGACTTTTTAATAAATGACAGTAGGGCAACTGGTTACCCATTTTGAAAAAGATAAAAAAATTAGATCCACACCTCACACCATACAAAATATAAATTCCAAATGGATAAGTGATTTACTTTTAACTTGTCTAGTTCCATTTAAAAAGCTAGTTGGTACTTTTATTGGGATTGCATTGAATCTATAAATTAACTTAGGACATATGTTTGTGTGTGTTCATATTAAGAAAGCAGGCATCAATTTCTATTTTCTTGAGTGTTAGGAGAGACTGTTGAATGTAGTTGAAGGTTTTTTCAACATCTGTAAAGATAATTATATCATCTTTTTCCTTAGATTTCTTAATATGGTATATGAATTTTCTAATATTGAACCAAGCTTGCATTCCTGAAATAAATCCCACTTGGTCATGGTGTAGCATTTTCTTCTTTGCTAATATTTTAAAGAGAGCATTTGGGTAAATATCCATAAGTGAATTAGGTCTATAACTTTCTAATTTGTACTATCTTTATCAAGCTCTAGTATCAATGTAACACTTGCTTCATAAAAATAATTAGAAAATAAGGAGGGAGATAAGTGACAAATATACTTCTGACATTTCTCTCTTTTCTCTTTCTAGAACTCCAAATGATGGCCCTTTTATATCTGAAAATTTCTATAATATTTTATATACTCTCATTCTTCACTTTTCTTGGCAGCTTGATCTAGTTCATGTTCTTGTTTTACACAATATCATTTCTAGTGTCTGAGTATATTAATTAGAATTACATAACTTCTCATTTTCACCAAATTATCTATTTCTTTTGGATTTTCTGGTTTGGTTTATGTAATCTACAGATATAATGTAATGTCTATCAAAATCCCAGCAATATTTTTGCATAAATGGAAAAGTCAAGCTTCAAATTCGTCTGGAATGGCAAAAGGCCCCTATTAGCCAAATTAATCTTGAAAAAAAAAAAGTTGTTGCTATCATACATCCCAATTTCAATACTTACTGCAAGGCACAATAATCAAAAGTACTGGCAAAAAACATAGATATATAGAGAAATGAAATAGAACTGACAATCCAGAAATGAACCCAAACATCTATGATCAACTGATTTTTT
>JAQZBX010053013.1:0-18990 GCA_029593785.1 Cabassous unicinctus | reverse complement strand
GTAGACAATTACTCAATAAGGGAATCTGAATTCCCACCCTGGAGAGCTCTGCTACATTCCCCAAGGGAGCAGCAACCATCCCCAGAGTGCAGAGGCAGTGTCTGGCAAAAGAGGATGGCCCACTGATGGGTTCTTGTTATTGAGGACTAGCCTTATGAGTATTTGCTCTTCTAATTGAAACTTAGCCTACTGTTATGGGGTGCCTAAGGGTTACTACCTGAGAGCCTCCTTGTTGCTCAAATGTGGCCTCTCTCTAAGCCAAACTCAGCATTTGAATGCATTACCTTCCCCCCAACATGGGACATGGCTCCCGGGTATGAGCCTCCCTGGCAACGAGGGATTAATACCAAGTGCCAACTGGCAACATGTTTGGAAAAAAGACCTTGAATAAAAGGGGGAAAAGGTAAAGAGAAATGAGTTCACATGGCTAAGAGACCTCAAAGAGAGTCGGGAGGTCATCCCAGAGGTAATACTTATGCATACCTCAGTAGGATCTCATAGATCACCTAAGTGGATATCACCCCACACTGAGGGACCTCTAAGGGCTCTGGTGACACTCAGCTCCTATACAAGTGGGGATAGCCCCAGAGAATGATGCCTAATTAGTGGGCTCTTCATTGGCATCTGTGTTCCTGAGAGTGACAGAGTTGGACTCAAACAAGTCATTCCTGCACATGGTCCCTCAGTCCCTTCTCTCAAACCTATATGTGATGCAGGAGTTTTTAGGTGTACTTCCAGAGACTGTATCCTCTGGCCCACCTATGTGCCAGCTGTGCCTGGAATCTCAGTGGAGCTGCAAATCCTACCCTACAGCTCAATTGACTCATCCAAGTAACCTGGCGAGGAGATGACGATGGGCAACAGACATCCCAGGGAATGGAGAGGACCTGCAGCTGAAGGCAGGATAATCCTATCCACTATATCCATGGAATATAAGCCCTCTCTCACTTGGAGGTGGAGTGGACATCACCTTCCAAGTCCCCTCAGGATGGGGGGAGGAGCTGTGGACTAGGGTGGACTTGGTGGTGTCCTGTTGTAGACATATTGTGATTCAGGCAATGGAAGAAATTGTAACAGTGAGGTGGAGCCGGTGGCCACTGGACATTTTTGGGGCAGGGTGAGGAGGGGCAGTTGAAATGCTTGGGCTTTTTTCGGACTTTGGGGGTTGTCCTGAGTGGCGAAGCAGCGACGAATGTAGGCCATTTTCCATCAGAATATTCCATGCAGAACTGGGTGGGAGAGAGTGTGGCCTGTGATGTGAACTGTGGTCTATGCTCGGTGGCAAGGCCCCAGGATGTGTATATCCATTGCAGGTGTAGTACCACGTGGATGGGGAATGGTTGTGTGGGGGGTTGTTGGGGTGTGGGCGGTGGGGAACATGGGAATCCCTGTAGTTTCTGAGTAATATTTGGGTAATCTAGGCACCTTTATAAAATGTATACATATATATATAACAAATAACATTTATGTAAACAAATGCACATATATGCATATGTATTATATATCATTTTACAAATTAAAAAAAAAAAAAGTGGATACTACCCTAAATAGTGGGGCTCCTGAGGGCTCTGGAGACACCCAGGTCCTATGGTCAGGGCAGATAGCTCTGGAGTTTGGTGCTTTGCCAGTCAGCCCTACTTTAGACTTTGTGTTCCTGAGAGTGAGAGAGTTGGACTCAATTATGTCTTCCCTACACACGACTCATCTGTCCCTTCTATTTAAACCTATATTTGGTGTTGGAGTCTGTAGGTATACGTCCAAGAGACTCAAGTCTTTGGCTATCCATGTGACAGATGGGTCCAGAACCTCAGCAGAGTTGCAACACTTACTCTACAACTCATTGGACTCACCCAGGACAACTAACAAGGAGATGATGATGGACAACGACCATCCCAAGGAACAGAGAGAATCAGCAATGGCAAGCAAGGTAGCCCTATCCATCTTCCGCATGGGCTATAAGCCCCCTCTCAATTAGAGGTGGAGTGGACATCACCATTCCAGAATCCTCAGGATTGGGGAATGAACTATGGACTAGAGTGGACCTACTGGTATTCTACTATAGACATATTGTGATTCTAGCAATGGAAGAAATCACAACATTGATGTGGAGCCAGTGGCCACTGGAGGCTCTGGGGGCAGGGAGAGGGAAAAGCAGTTGTAATACAGGGGCTTTTTTGGGACTTGGGAATTGTCCTGAATGACACTGCAACGACAGATATAGGCCATTTTATATCATCACATAACATGCAGAACTGTGTGGGAGAGAGTGTAGACTACAATGTGAACTATGGTACATGCTTAATGGCAAAGCCCCAGGATGTGTTTATCAATTGCAATGAATGTGCCACAATAATGAAGGATGTTTATGTGGGAGGGTGTGGAAGGTATGGGGAGGGGGGCATATGGGAATCCCTATATTTTTTGTATAACATTTATGTAATCTAAGTATCTTTTTAAAAATAAAAAATAAAATAAAGGGAAGGTAATGTCTCCTCAATCCTATTCCATTGGTAGATTATAGTTTGTTTCCCCTAATTCCATGCCTAAAGTATCATTTGTTGATATTGATGGTTACATAGAGTTCAATGGTTCATTCATTGTTTCTTCTTTCTCTTTCTCTGTTATATACCTTATGCCTCCTTCACGTGTCCATCTATTTTGAAAGTTCAAGTTTACCTGAGCTTTTCTTCCCCTCAAATATTATTCTTGGTGGGTTAAGATAGTAGTTGGTAAGAGGCACTCTGCAGAGTGATGAAAGACCAGTTTTGCCTAGGTCTGATCATGGTTCTAAAAGGGTAATAATTTTAATGTATCAGAGATTTGATTAGATGTAAAGTTTATATTTTAATTATCTAATTTATATTAGCCATTCATTAGAAACATAAGGCACACTAATACAAATATAGCTTATGTTTACTTTGATTAATGCAAACAAAGATATACCATTTAACTTTCAAATCAGTAGTTGGTTTCCATACCATATGAAAAAACTAGCATTCTGAAATTTTTAGCCTTCTAATTTGTGACCTTAACTACATAAAATTACCTCAACTCTAGACACTATATGTGGTACTGCTTGATTCTTAACTAAATTTCAAGTATAGTAGTTTTCTATCCAGATTATTTTAGTATTATTTAGAAAACAATGAAGAAAAGACATGCTGTATTCATTATAAGAAAGAAAAAATATGACTTCCAATATGATATGAAAAATATATCTTGTAAGATTCTACTTTGTAAAGCAGAATACCAGGCTTTCTGGAGCCAAGTTTTAGCATTATGGTCATATATTGTTAAAAGAATCATCTCTACTTAGTTTGGTATAGTAATGAAATTGCAAAAAGTCACTATATTTTAGGAGGACTTTAAATATTTCATCATGGAAGGCATAATGTATACTTTTTAGAATTTCACATTTCCCTGAAGTATACAGTATAATATTGCATACTCTTATTAGCATAATCTTTTACTATTCAATGGTAAATATGTTTTTTTAAATGCTTTTGTCTAATTGGGTCATACTGCAAGGAACAACCCATTGCATTATGGATGGATGTATAATAGGGAGCTTCTGAATAATGTCTTTTCCCCCCACACACAAAATAAAATCTCTTCCTGCAGCAAGATACACTGAGCACCAAAACCTTCCATTATTTATGATGCCTGAGAGAACAGCACATGGGGTTCAATGGGGCAACAGTATTACAAATTAGAATGGAACTTTAGAGGTAGATTTTGGCTCAACATGAGGAAGAGAGTTATAAATATTAAAGCTATCCTATAAAGAAATAGGCTTCTTTGGGAGGTAGTGAGATCCCTGTCACTTGCAATGTTAAAAGACTTAATGCTAGAGGAGAAATTCAAGTACTAGGTAGGAAAATGGCCAAAATTACTTCCAAGTGCCCATTAAAAAATGAGATTCTTTATTAATATATATCAATAAAATGGATTTGTTTAACAAAAATGTGCGATGCCAAATACTTGGCAATTTTAGAAAAACTGTTGTTTAGATATTTATTTAAACAACAGAATATTTGTCTAAACTTATAGTTATTGTCCATTAGGAAGTTTCCAGTGCCCTAAAGATAAAACAGTGAGCAAGACCTACTTCCTGACCTCAAGTAGGTTAAAGCCCATTGGAGGAATTTCTTCAAAATAAATTAATTAATTAAAAAAAAAACACTGTCAGTCAAGAGGTCATTCCACAGTTTACGCTTATGCACATTTCAGCAGGATCTCATTGACTGCCACAGTAAACGATGCCTCAAACAGTGGGATTTCTGAGGGCTCTGGAGACATCTAGACACTATAGGCAGTGCAGAAAACCCCAGGAAATTGGAATCCTGTCGGTGGGCCTTACCTTGAAATATATATTAACCTATCTCTTCAATGTAACCGAGGTAGACTCATTTATCATTTTCCTACACATGGTTCTTCTGCCTCTTTTATTTGAACCTACAAGTAGCACTATACCTAGTAAATATATATCCCAGAGACTTAAATCTTTGGTCTGTTCATATGCTGGTTGATCCCTGAATCTCAGCAGAGTTGCAGCCAACACCTATTCTCCCAGTTTATCGGACTTGTCCAGGACAACTGAGAAAAGGATAATGATGGACAGTGCCCATCACAAAAAGCAGAGTATCTACAACTGCAAGCAAGACAGTTCCATCCATCTGCACCAAGGAATCTAAGGCCCTCTCATTTGGAAGCAGAGTGGGCATCACCATCCTCAAATCCTCAAGACTGAGGAATGTACAAACATAAAGGGGGAATGCAACTATGGACCAAAGTAGACTTATTATTATTCTAGTAATAGAAGAACTCGTATCCTTGATACAAAGACAGTGGTCACCAGAGGTTCTGAGGGGAAGGAGATGAAAGAATAGGTGTAACAGGGGCATTTTTACATGGAATTGTTCTGTGTGATACTACAATGACGGATACGAGCCATTATACATTTATAAAATTGTGTGGTGCAAAATGCAAAACATAATGTAAACTATAGATCATGGTTATTAGCAATGCTTCAATATTTGTTCATCAATTGCAACAAATGTACCACACTAATGAATGACGTTAATAGGGAAAAGTGGAGGGGGGGAGGGATATATAGGAATCCCCTATATTTTGGATGTAACTTTTATGTAATCAAAATTTCTTTTAAAATAAAAAAAGCTGAACCTTATTGTAAATGATGAAGTATAGTTATAATAGTTAATAGTACAATAGTAAAATTATAGTTAATAGTACAATTATAAAATGGTTCTTTCATGAGTCATAACAAATATACTACACTAATGTAAGGTGTTACTAAAGGTGGTATATGGGATCATTGTATTTTATGTATTATATGCATACTTTTCCATAAACCTACAACTTATCTAATAAAGAAAAATGGGCAAAAAAATAAAAGACTTAATGGAGGCAAAGGAGTAAGCCATGTTGCTATCTGGAAGATAACAGCTCATGAGAGAACCAAATTGAAGTAAACAGACCTCTAGGCCCCTGGGTCTCATGTTTTTCAGAAACATCAAAGAGGCCTGTACCCCTAGATAGAAATGGAAGAGGGCAGGGAGGGTGGAGTAGAAGAAGAAGGAGATGGAGAAGTAGTTGTTCAGAGAGGTAATAACAGATGAGATCTGGTGGGTCTAACTATGTGTGAAATGAAAGGCACAGAAGAATAATGAAGAGAGGCGTGACATAATTTGGCTTATACTTCAAAGGAAGACTTTAACTACTGTGTGAAAAGGAGCTATTGAAGGATAATAGCCGGGGCATAGATGTTCTTTTAAATCCATTTTCTGGCTTGACCATGTAACTGACTGGCTTTGTCAAATGAAATGTGAGTGAAAGTGACAGTACATCAGTTTTAAGCTGAAGATTTAAGTGTCAAAGCTTTTGCTCTCTTGGGTCTTTTTCTCCTATCATAAGAATGCCATATCCTAGATAAGGGTAGTTTCTTCAGCCAAGATGCAGGAGTAAGAAGACTGAAGCAGAAATGCAGCATCTATCCAATAGCTACAAGAATTATTGTGAGTGAGAAATGAATGTTTTGTTTGTTTGTTTGTTTGTTTGTTTTATGAGATTTGGGGGCCAGGGTTACTACTGTTGCAGAGTTGACTAATACATCATCTATATGCACAAGACTCTCTAATTTCTATATCTCTAGCCTAACCTTTTTTTTTTTTTGGTAATTTTTACCCACATATCCAAATGCTTTTTCAGCATCTCTAGTTGTATTATAGACATCTAAAGCCTAACATATCCTGAAACAAATTCATGCACTTACATCCAACATATGCCCTATACCCCAAAAATGGGCCCCATTATTTTATTTGCTCAGGATAAAAATGTAGAATCATTCTTTACCCCTCTCTTTATTGCCCCCATAGCCCATCCCAATCAGTAATACTGCCTTTCCAGTCACTGTGACTGCTACTAACCCAAGTCCAAGTAACCATAATTTCTCTTAACATGGTGCCTGGTATATACTAAGTATTCAATTAATTCAATTAATGTGACTTATCACAAGTTACTAATTTCAACCATCTATTCATTGATTCAGAATGATATGATCACTTCCTTGACAAACACAAGGGGCTTCCCCTGTGGTTGAAGTGGGTGTGGGGTAGGGGGAAAGGTGTGATTTGAAAATTAAATTCTGTATATTTATTTTGACAATTTCTGAGTTCTTTTTCAGGATCTATGGACAAGGAAGACTAGAGCCATTCTTATTACTATCATTTCTGTTTATATTTCTCCTGAAGGGAGTTACCCTATTTAATACTATACTAGTATCTCCTATCCTCATCAAGTACCCTTTCTCAATATACAACCATGACAATAATAGGCATTCTTCAAAACAAATTTTCTTCTGAACTTTCTATATTATCTGTATTTTCTACTGGCAAACTATAGTTGCAAGTACATATACAAAAACAAATTTTGTTATTTTTCATAACCACCCAAAAAAGATGTTCATTGAATAGTAGAACAAGAAAAATAAACACTATATATCAAATTCAATTATGAATGACCTACTTAAACAGTTTTTCACTGCTATATTCAAATTTTTAAAATGTGCTTTTGATGCTAATGCATGAGATGAAGCATATAGAATTTGTAGACATTTAAAAAAATATCTCATGTCTTTCATATTTAATCACATCAACTGAAGATCTGCTGAATAATCTGATATATCAATTAGTCTCATCAGCATTAATGTATTTGCTAGAATTTTTAGCACCTGTTAACTCAACTAGCAGAATAATCAAGTAAACTAAAGTTTCACTGTAGCAATTCAAGAACTCCTCTGCCTAGTTTATTCAATTTCTAGGAATCCTATTCTTTCCAAATAACAACAATTTAGTGTGGTAAGAATATATTCTGAATCAATAAAACACTGACTTTTCATAATTTCATATATTTAAAAATATGATATCAAGGACATATTAGATGTTACTCTTTGTTTTAGTTTCCTAGGCTGCTGAAAACAAATACCTTGAAATGGGTTGCCTTAAACAATGGGAATTCCTTAGCTTACAGTTTTAAGGTCAGGAAAATGTTCAAATCAAGGAATCATCAAGCCTATACTTTTTCCCCAAGATCATGGCATTATGCTGGCTACTCTTGGCCCTGAGCTTGTCACATGGTAGGGCACATAGCAGTGTCTTCTGGTCTCTCCCTTCTCTTCCAAGATTTGTTAGTTTCAGCTTCTTGCTTCTGTGGCATTCTCTTTGTCTGAACTTAATTCTCTTATAAAGGATTCCTGTAAGAGGCTTAAGAACTATCTGAATTGAGAGGAAATAAACCTTAACTGAAGTGACCTCATCAAAAGATCCTACTTTCAATGGGTTCATACCCACAGGAAGGGATTAGATTTAAGAACATCTTTTTCTTGAGTTTATACAGCTTTAAACCACCACACTCTTGCAATGTTGACCCTGGAAATGTTTGCATTCACTTATAAAATTCTTTTGGCAAGAAGCAATTGCTATTACCAGGGAAAGCTTAGAAAGCATTTGCCTAACAATCCAACAAATGTTTATACAAATGCTAAACACTACAATTAATTTAAAATTTATAAATATTAGAGAATATAAGTATTAGAAATTTACTTATATTATCACATTTTATCAATCCAAAGCAATGTTATTCCCAAATCACAAATTAAGGAATTTAAGTTCAATTAGATTCAATGACTTATCCAAGGTTACATGGCTAGAATACGGTATATCTAGTAACCATACTCAGCTGTGACTAAAGCCAAAGCCCTTACTTTAAGTCTAACCTACTCCCCACGGAGCTGGCATAAAATACAGAAATGAATGACACAGTCTCTGTCTCACAATCTGGTTGAAGGACATAAACTATAAAACACAAACATTTAAAACAATATAATAAATGCTCTAAGAAAAAGTATAGAATAATAAAGGCATAAGATATCTACAAGGCAGATATTTGGTTTTCTAATAATTTAAAAGATCGGATCTGTTACTATATCTACTTAAAATAAGAATAGAATCCTAATTGCTATGTTATTTTTGCTTGTTTTTAAGTTGGGATGCATACATTTCTATGTTCTATACAAAAATTCATTTTTATTTCCATTTTTACCTATTTGAACAACTTTACAATCTTTGGTGTACCATGGGCAACATGTGGCCATCATTTGGCCCGTACTAACCATCTCCATAATTTAATTTTAATTTTCAACAGTGCATTATATCAGAATACTTTTTTATTTTCAAGGAATGAAGTCAGTGTCTTCATTTATTACTCTTAAGAAGCCATTAAATTTAATAAAATATGAAAATATTTTATTGTAATAATCCCCACAGAGAACTGTGTATAGTTGGTGATGGAACTTAATATGATATAGGATGAAACTTAATACAGATATAGGATGATTGTTATCATTTTGATAATGAAAGAGTCATCCTAATAGCAGCAATATATGCTTACCAATAACTTGTATCTTATGTTCACCCATGTTTCTAGGAGAAAAGATTAATTATCAAAAGTTGAGCAATAGGGATGACTAGGGAGGCACACAGGGAACATACTGAGCAAACAAAAGTAGTATTTATTAAGTTCACTCCTTGGATGCTTAATATTTAATGAATATCTTTGTTCTGATGATGGACTCCCACTCCAATCACAGGAGTGGGCACATGAACCAAACAAAGCCAATCAAATTCTCTCCTCAAGAAATTTTAGTCTTGAGCCAAACCACTCAGAAACAGAAAGTCAATAGAGCTGAATCATATGTCAGCCAGAGATTCTCTGCAGCACTTAGGTAGATATAACCATAGCTGTTATGATTCCTGCTCTTTTTGAGGCTTGGTTTTCAAACCTACTCTTCAATTCTTTCCTCTACATTCTACATTTGGCTTAGTTCTATTCTCACTACTAAAATAGTCCTAATGATAACCTGCAGCACAAGCAGGATACATGAAAAGAATGGAGAATTCACAGACATTGATCCATTATGTTGCTTCTTTTACCATGAAGTGAGTTAGAAGATAAGATGTTATTTTTGTGGAATATTGAGACTGTTTAGAATATTCAGTAAACTCAGGAGTAGTGAATCTGACAGAAACAGTACAAACAGGAAAAAAAATCCCAAATAAGTATTCTGGATACTGCAGATTGTTGACTTTGTAAACTGTTAAGAGTTAAATGTAGTTTACCTGTAATCAGTTAACTGGCTAGTCTCTTAGAAATATAATTTCATATCAGGGGCCCATTGCTTACTAGTGATTTACAAAAATTAGATACACAGTAGCAGTGGCTAGGTCAAAATCCACATTATTGCAACTAAAACAATCAAATATATAGGAATAAACCTAACCAAGGACATAAAAGATGTGTATTCAGAAAAGTACAAAACATTGCTAAAGAAACTGACATCTTAAATAAATGGAAGGATGTTCCATGTTCATGGATTGGAAAACTAAATATCCTTAAGATGTCAATTCTACCCAAAATGATTTACAGATTCAATGCAATCCCAATAAAAATCCCAACAGTCTTTTTTGCAGAATTTGAAATGCTAATAGTCAAATATATTTGGAAGGATAAGGAGTCCTGAATAGCAAAACATGTCTTAAAAAAACAGCGAAGTTGGAGGACTCTCATTCCTGACTTTAAAGCATATTACTTAGCTACAGTGCTAAAAACAGCATAGTATTGGCATAAGGACAGACATGACAAATGGAACTGAATTGAGAATTCAGAAATTGACCCTCACATCTATAGTCAGGCAATTTTTGGCAAGGCTGTTAAGCCCACAAAGCTGGCCCAGAACAGTCAATTCAACAAATGGTGCTGGGAGAACTGGATAGCCATACCCAAAAGAAAGAAAGAAGACCCTTCTCTCACACCTTATACAAAAATTAACTCAAAATGGATCAAGGACTTAAATATAAAAACAAGAGCCATAAAACTCCTAGAAGAAAATGTAAGAAAACATCTTCAAGATCTTGTGGTAGGCAATAATTTCTTAAACTTTATGCCCAAAGCACAAGCAACAAAAGAAAAAATAGATAAATGGGACCTCCTCAAAATTCAACACTTTTGCACCTCAAAGGACTGCCAAAAGGTTGAAATGGCAGCTGACTTAATTGGAGAAAACAATTCACAATCACATATCTGATAAGGGTTTCATATCTTTTATGTATAAGGAGATCATACAACTCAATGATAAAAAGTCAAAGTATCCAATTAAAAAATAGGCAAAAGACTTGAAAAGATAATTGTCCAAAGAAGAAATACAAATGGTGAAGAAACACATGAAAAAAGGTTCAACATCACTAGCAACTAGGGAAATGCAAATCAAAACTACAATGAAATATCATGTCACACCTATTAGGCTGGCCGCTATTTAAAAGTTGGAAAACTCTAAATGTTGGAGAGGATGTTGAGATATAGGAATGCTTATCCACTGTTGGTGGGAATGTAGAATGGTACAGTCACTCTGGAGGGCTGTTTGGCAGTTCCTAAGGAAGTTGAATATAGACTTGCCATGGGACCTGGCAATACCATTTTTAGGTATATACCCAGAAGAACTGAGAGCAGTGACACAAATAGATATCTGCACACTGATGTTCACAGCAGCATTATTCACAATAGCCAAAAGTTGGAAACAACCCAGGTGTCTATCAACTGATGAATGGATAAACAAATTGTCGAGTATACAATTTATATACACGGCAGTAAGAAGAAATGAAGTTGTGAAACATATGACAACATGGATGAACCTGAAAACATTATGTTGAGTTAAGCAAGCCAGACACAAAAGGACAAATTCTGTATGACTGCTCTATTATGAACTAAATATATTATGTGAAATATAAATTTATTATTTGAAATATGAATATGGTTAAATTGCATATATAAGACCATTTTTCTTTGAAGCTGAACAAATGTAAGTTAATAGTACAAAATGTTTATATCAGAAAAAAAACACATTATACTAAGTGAAGGAGACCAGACACAGGGTACTACATGTTGTATGAGTCCATTCATATGAAATGTAAATATAAATCAATTTATAAAGATGAAATGAGATTAATGGCTATGTAGGTCTGAGGAAAGAATGCTAAGGGGTGTGGAGTCTTTCTTTTTGGAGTAATGAAATTGTTCTAAAATTTTTGAGATGATGAATGTACCACATTGTGATTATACTATAAGCCATTGATTATACACGTTGGATAGATTAGCCAGAAACAGCAGCTATGTATAGTGGGGGAAGCATAAAATCTCAATAAAGAGATTGAGAGGTGAGAAATTTTCTTATTTGTCTGTTTTCTGTTTATTATTATTATTATTGAAATAATGAAAATGATCTAATAACAATTGAAGTGATAACACACAACTATGTGATTATACCAAATACCATTGACTATACACTTTGGATGAATTGTATGCTTTATTAATATGCATCAATAAAATTGGTTTAAATACAAAAAATCCATATTATTGACCACATGTATAATTTCCCTACTTGACCAATTTTTCCACTTTGTCATGAAGCCCATTGAATAAATGATTGACTGAGGAAGGATGATTGCAGCTAAAAAGTGTCATCCTATTTTTCTATTTATTTAGATTTCTTTTGCAGCAGGGTTGTGTTAATGAAAACTTGTGTAAGTTTTCATTGCAAGTGATATGAATCAAATTATCTTAAGCAAAAAAAATGTATCAATTCACTTAACAGGAAAAGTTAGGGTGATGCCTATATCAGACATCAAGCAATCGAGCAACATTGTCAGGACAGAATTTGTCAGCTTTGCTTCTGCCTGCAGTTTCCTTATTCTCTTCTACTAAAGGTGGGAGTCCTAATTGTGGCAGAGGTCATGATTAAGACCACATCACAACATTAGCTTCTATTTCCCGGCATTTATAAATAATATTTCAGATAAGGTTTCTAACTGATTCATTTTGGGTTATGTGCTCGTTCCAGTCATGGAAAGACAACTTTGTTTATGTTCTTAATCCTATTGTACAACCTAATTTCTTTTATAAAAAACATTCTGATTCAAGCCACATAGAGGAGAAAAGGGCATATTACTAAGAAGAGGATATTGGTACCAGAAAAAAACAAATACTGGGTAGGAAGAAAAACAAGTTGTGGCAAATATTATTTAGTAAAAAATATTAAAACAAAACATTATTTAGTAAAAGAGGAAATACTATATAAATGCTAGCCTTAAATATTAAAAATTGGGAAGACTTAGCTATAGAAAAAGAAATGGAACAATATGAATCAAGTGAATAATCTATTTGCTATTAAAAAACAACTGCACATAGTGCTGAGCAAGATGGAGGTGTAGGATGCTCCAGGGCAGAGTTATCTTCTTCAAAAATCAAGAAAACTGGTAAAGCATTGCAGTAGCTGGGTAAGTGTCCATCAAGAAATCTCAGCTTTAAAAATGTCAGGAGAAGCTCCTGGTGCCCTTGCTGTCCCTGTTTCTATTCCATCACTGATACAGTATGGAGCTGACCTGCACTGGTCCTATGCCAGAAAGAATACCGTAGCCCCTGTGTGCATAATATTGGGGTGCATATACATCAGTTCACATCTATCGAGTGGCAGCCTAAAAGACTAAACCAGGAAATAGGTCTCTGGATCATGCTCCCAGAACTTTCCCTCCAAGCAGAAACAGCTTGCAGACACCTAAAGCACTGTAAGAAACAATTAAACTGGCCTTGGGCAAAGGATAAAGGCTTTAAGACATAAAATAGAACACTCCTTAAGAAGGGAAAGTCTATTTCATAGAGACTAGAGGAATCCTTCAGATTCCTGTAAATGGGGAATTCCTAAGACCAGGAGGAAGCACAAGACAAGGACAAGACCCAGACTCAGAAAGACAGAGAGGACCTTCCTTCCACCACACTGCATTTTGCCTGTGGTTGATCTTGGTAGGAGGGCTAAATTCTGAAGAAGAGAAGAACCAAACCAGAACCAATGCACAAATACAGCAAAAGGATTTTTTTTTCTTTTTTGCATTTGTTTGTTTTTGTTATCTCCTGGCAATCAAGAAAATTTCTATCAAATGAATAGCTGGATACACTTAAGGAACAGGCAGCTCAGAGACTAAATCCCAAGGTTAACATATGTGATGGTTAAGCTAATGTGTCAACTCAGCCAGGTAATTGTGCCCAGTTGTTTGGTCAAGAAAGCACTGGCCTAATTGTAATACAAGGACATTTATGGATTTTAGTCATCAGTAAGTTTATTGCATAGGTGGCCGATTACATCTATGATCAACCGGGGAGATTGTGTCAGCAATGAGTGACATTTTATCCAATCAGGTGAATGCCTTAAAACGGGAAGTGATTTCAGCATTCAGAGAGAATTTCCCAGCTTGTCTTTGGACAGCCAACATCTCCCAGGAACTCATAAAGGACCTCCACTGGACTTTCATTGGAGCCCCTGGTTTGCAACCTGCCTGTGGAATCTGGACTTGTGCATCCCCATGGTCATGTGAGAGAATCTTATAAAATGTCATACTATTTACAGATATCTCCTATTGATTGTACCTTAGAGAATCCTGACTAATACAACATATCAAAACAATAAAATATGCAGTGGGCAGCAAAAGATTACAAGACAAAGAAACAGGAAATGATGACCCACCCAAAGGAACAAGATAAAATCAGAAATCAGAAAAATTTTGGACATACAGAAAAGACTTTAAAAAATGATCTTCACTATAGTCAAGGAAGTAAAGAGAAAGAACTAAATGATAAGAGGAAAATGATGAATCACCAATATGAAAATCTTAATAAAGAGATAGAAATTTTAAAAAGGAAACAAAAATATTGAAGTTGAAGATCACATAACTGAAACAAAAAATTCCCTAGAGAGTTTGAGCAGTAGAATGGAACTGGCAGAACAGAGAATCAATGAACTTTAGGAGAAGATAATTAGAATGACTCATGCTAGGGAGAAGAAAGAAAAATAATATGAACACAAAATTGAACAGAGATTCAGAGACCTGTGTGACACACATCAAGTGTATCAATATAAACCTTATGGGTGTCACAGAAGAAGAAAAAACAGAGAAAGGAGAAGGGGGATAGGTAAAGAAATAACAGTAGAAAATTTCTCAAATTTAATGAAAGACATGGATATACACATTCAAGAATCCTAACAAACCCCAAATAGGATTAACTCAAGAAGATTCCCAGACACATAGAAGCCAATAATTGAATGCTAGGGACAAGAAGAGAATTCTGAAATCTGCAAGTGTTAAGTACAAGGGGAACCAAATATGATAGGGTCTGATTTCACATCATAAACCTTTGAGGCAAGTGGTGAGAGAGATAAAATATTTAAAGTTCAAAAAGAAAATAATTGCCAACCAAGATATGATATCTGATGATCATTATTTAAAATTGAGGGTGTTATGAAAACATTCCCAGATAAACAATAGTTGAAGTAGTTCATTACCACTAGACCTTTCCTACTAGCAATGCTAAATGCAGTTTTTCAGACTGAAATTAAAGTACACTAGGAAAGAAAGTGCATCAAAGCAACATAAAGAAATGAATAGCTCTGGTAAGGTAACCACGTAGGAAATTGTAGCAGTTTGATATTATTCATGAATTCCAAAAAAAGATATTTGATTGTCTTTGTAAACTGGTCTGTTCCTCTGGGCATGATACCCTTTGATGTATTCGATTCAGCTGAGATAACTTTGATTAAATTATGTTAAGAAGACTAGGGCTTTGATTCAACCACTTCATTAGGGTATGCAGGATTGAGTCCCTACCCTCTTTGTGAGGATAAAACAAACTCTCACACAGAAGTAGAGAACAGAGAGGATACAGAGGATCCTGCGGCCATGAGAAGAGAGATGAGACTGATAGTTTACAGCTGACCTTGTGAAGAGAACAGAGCAGCTGAGCCCAGAAATAAATGAGTCCTGGGAAGAGAGAAGAGCCTTATGCCAGCATACAGCTTAGATCAGAAAAAGCTGGACCCATGGAGCCTTCGAGGAAACAAGGCTGAACCCTTGCAGATTTCTCCAGCCATCTTGCTTCAAAACATGGCAACAGACTTTGGGTGAGAAAATACCTCTTATGGTACCTTGCGTTTGACTCTTTAAGGCCTGGTAACTGTAAGCTTTAACTGCAAAAAAAATATCCTTTATAAAAGTCAAAAGAGTTCTGGTACTTTGCATCAGCACGCCTTTGGCTGACTAATACAGTAATTATAAATGCCAGTATTATTATATTGTATCTTTGGTATGTAACTCCACTTTCTACTTCTTACAGGTTCTAAAATGCAAATGTGTAAAAATAATGACAAATCTATTATTTTGGACATACAATATATAAATAAATAATTTATAAAAGTACAATGAAAGTTCGAGAGATGAAGGGAAATAGGAACATAGATTGTGTATGAAAATGAAGTTAAATTGGTATAAAATAAAACCTGATTGCTCTAGGTTAGGACATTAACTTTAAACCACATGGCAACCACAAAGAAAATATCTGAAAACTACATACACAAGGAAGTGAGAAGGGACTCAAAATGGTATATTACAAAAATTCAAATAAATATGAATGTTTCATTAATGAATTGAGGGTCAAAAAATTAGAAGACTTACAAAAATAGTGTAGCAAAATGACAGAAGAAAGTCCTTCATAATCAGAAGTTTCTTTAAATATAAATGAATTAAATTCTCCAGTCAAGTGGCAGAGACTGGCAAAATGGATGCAAAAAAAAAATATGACCCAACTATATGCTGTTTACAAGAGACATTAAATTGAAAGACACAAATAGGTTGAAAGTGAATGGATGGGTGGATGGGAAAAATATCATGCAAGTAGTAACCAAAAGAGAGGTGGGGTAGCTACACTAATATCAGATAAAACAAACTTTAAGGCAAAAACTAATATGAGGTTGACAAAGAAGGTTATATATGCTGAAGAAAAGTCTATTCACCAGGAAGACATAACAGTTATAAACATATTCTCACTAATGGCATATCCTTAAGTATATGAAGCAAACATTCACAAATTTGTATGGTGAAATAGATGCTTCTACATTAATATTATATAAGACTTCAATACACACATTCAATATTGGATAGAGTTTCATAGTCTTAAAAATTACTGAGAAGAACCAAGATGGCAGAGTAGGGAGCTCTAGGATCCAATTTATCCTCCAGGGCAGCTGGTAAACAGCAGGACATATCTGAAACAACTCTTCAGGATCTCTGGAGAGGAGAACACTTTACACTATCCAGGGAAGAACATAAGGAAATGACTGATAAACTGAGGTGGAGGTCTGTAAGTATATATTTCCACCCTGTGGAGACTGGTACCCATCCCCCACTGGCATAGCAGGCTGCCCAGATAGCCACTTCCTGGCTGGAAAGTGAAATTCTATTTTAAAAGAACAGAGAGGAAGGGGGTCACAGACAGGCACTGACTGTGGCTTTTGAACAGCGAATTCGGAGTGTTGGACTCCAGCTCCAAGATCAGCTACAGTTTCAAACTGCCCAGGACAAAAAGCAGCTGGAAGCCTCTGCTTGAACCCAGTCCGCATCCGGGGAGGAAGTGGAGTTGATTTTTAGATATAGTAACTTCTCATGGTTTGCTGAAAGATGGCTCTCTACAAGAAAAGGGTGTGTGGGGACCCAGGGGCCAGCTCTAAGTCCTCCGCATGTAGCCTCCTGTATGACCTAGACATAAGTTAAAGGTTAACAATCCTCCTCAAAGGTGAGAGAATGTATAGATGTTATTGTAAACTATAATTTCTCAAAGCAGAAGATGTCCCTGGTAAACGTCCTTCCTATGAGCCTAGTGAAAACATCACCATACCCTAGGTATACACTTCCTGTGACCCTAGTGGAAATTCTGTTCTCATACCCGACAGAATGTCCTTGTTCTGAAACCCTTTGTATGTCACCCCTCATTTTCTCATTTCTTTGTGAACTGCCACCATCAGAGATTCTCTCCTGTCCATAAGTCCCAATAAAGCTTATGCCTGGCTAAATGTCAGGTGTGTTCCTTGGTCTTGCAACCTCACCAACTCATACCCTTCAGGAGTTGGGTTTAACAGAGTGGTACATGGCTGGCACTGCCTGCAGCTTATGCTTAGCGAACACCCAATCCAAGGCAGCAAAGGAAGCAAGGCAGATTTTGAGGCACAATATCAGGGCTGTGGGTAACAGTTTGCTAAATGGCAGCTCTTCCCCAAGAAAAAGAGGGAGCTAGGCCCAGTACAGTTTGCAGCTTTAGAATAGAGAATTCAGATTCCTGGGTCTAGGATCTGTACAACAGTTCCAACCTAACCTGTCCAAAAGTGGCTGGCAGCCTGTCTGAACCATGCCCCTGACTGGTGTGGAGTCAGTTGAGAATTAAAGACTCAGTACCACCTTAGGACTGCAGGGTACAGTTGGCTGAAAAGTGACATCTCCCAGGCAAGGCCAGGAAATCAGATTCTGGTAGATGTAAAAAAAAAAAATTGTCATCCTTCCAGAATTCTTCCCCAAGCACTTTGGAACTGATCTCTGCCCTTTGTGGGTCCCTGGCCCTGTTTCAACTGGGAAAACCTGACTTGGGATAGTCCTGTTGGGGGGTGGTAACCTCCAGCCAGAAGTAACCTCCAGGTTAAAGCAGCTAGAGATAATGAAAGGAGTGTGAAATATTTATAGAGGCACATGAAAAGCAAACAGAACATATCAGCATTCCAGGAGGAGGAACATGGGAAAAGAAGCTTTCTCCCAGGGGTACAATGATTTCTCCCAGGGGTATAATAATTGCATTAATAGTGCTATCTCAAAAATTTTACTGTACATCCAGGGCAAGAATGAGATAAGAGCTGAAAATTTTTGATCAGTTGAATGTGAAGAGCTTTAACACAAAGCCAATCAACAAGAAAACCTTAGGCAAGGGAGAGAAACTGACCTTCAGAGAAAACTCATCAAGAAAATCATATGGGCAGACACCAGCAAAAAATTGCAAGTCATACTAAGAAATGGAAGATATGGCACAAACAATGAAACAAATTAAAACTTCAGATGAGACACAGGATTCGAAACAAATAATGAAAGATGTTCAAACTAATCTCAATCAATTCAAGGAGATGAAGGAAAATATGGCTAAAGAGATAAATGATATTAAAAAGACAGTGGGGGAAGCGGGTGTGGCTCAGTGGATAGAGCCCCCGTTTACCATATGGGAGGCCCGGGTTCGCATCCTGAGGCCTCCTTGTGAGGGCACGCCGGCCTGAGCAGTGCAGTGGGCTGATGCAGCAACCTCACGGCAGGAAGCGGGTGTGGCGCAATGGATAGAGCACCCGTTTACCATATGAGAGGCCCCGGGTTCGCTTCCCGGCGCCTCCTTGTGAGGGCAGGCCGGCTCACGCGGTGCCGTGGGCTGATGCGACAAGACCTCACAGCAAGGGGGAGATAAGCAGACACAGAGAAGACACGCAGCGAATGGACACAGCAGCACAAGCAG
>JAQZBX010053012.1:0-18524 GCA_029593785.1 Cabassous unicinctus | reverse complement strand
AAATATAAAAGAGCTTATGGGAATGAAAGACAGAATGGATGAAATTAAATATACATTACAGGCATACAACAGATTGGAAATCACTGAAGAATCAGTGAGCTAGAAGACAAAGAATTCAAGAATTCTAATGAACTTCAAACAGAATAAATCTGAATTGACGTCCTCTGAGACACATACTATTCAGAATGTTAATTGTCAAAGATAAAGATTGAATTCCCAAGGTAGCAATAGAAAAGAAATCCATCACATACGAGAAATGTCCAATAAGACATAGTGCAGATTTGTCACTGGGAACCATGGAGACAAGATGACAGTGGTATGATATATTGAAGATAATGAAAGAGAAAAACTGCCAGCCAAGAATTCAGTATCCAGTAAAACTGCCCATCAAAAATGTTGGTGACAGCCCCCATCCAATCAATCACCAAGTCATTTGATTAGCCCTGTTATATCTCTCTCTCTTCACATTCTCCCTCCATTCCCAACCCCAAAATATTGGCAAAGACTGCCATATAGTCTCATGCAGCCTTTAGTGGAAACAATCTAAGTAGTGTTCTTTCTCCACACCAGTTTCACTACAGTTTTGCCAGAATTATTTTTCTAAATGATATATCTGATTGTTTACTATGCTTTGTATAGGAAGAGATAATTCACTTAAAATTATCCTAATAACCCATTGTCTCCAGGGTAAGATTCTTCTTCCTTTTCCTGGCACATTGGCGTTGTGAATGGCATGGCCACAATGTGCATTTAAAATTTATTGCCTTCACTTATGAAACTTAAACTCTGGGCACACAGAACTCATATACAAGAAGAAGGGAAGATGGCACATCTCTGTGGCAGCAACCTCAGACAACAGGGAACTTCTTCCTGAGGCTGGAAGATAAATGTTTTGAGAAGTCAGAAGACTGTCAAATTCCACTGTTTTTAGCCTGATGGAATTACAGAAGGAATAACTTTCATGCAGGGTACTTTAAAAGAGCAGTGCTAGGGGTTCATGCTTAATTGGTACAGAGTTTCCGCTAGGGGTGATAATAAATGAGGGTGATTTTTAAAATATTCACAGATAAACAGAAACTAAGAGAGTTTGTAAACAAGAGACTGGCTCTATAAGAAAAATACTAAAGGGAGTTCTGCTTACACAAGTTAAAGACAGGAAGAAGAGGCTTAGACACAAGGGTGGAAATGAAGGTTTTTGGAAAGGGTAATCAAAATGGTCAAAAGACTGAAAAAATATGATAAAATACAACATAAGGAACACATAGGATAAAATGGTCAAAATAAGTAATGTCTTTACAGGAATAACATTGAAAGTTAATAGTTTGCACTCACCAACCAAAAGACACAAGCTGACAGACTGTATAAAAAATGAGCCATCCGTATGTTGTCTACAAGAGACTCACCTCAGTCAGAAGGATACAAATAGGCTCAAGGGAAAGTAGGAAAAAATATTTCAAGCAAAGAGTAACCACACAAGAGTAGGGGTTTCTATACTAAAATTAGGCAAAATAGTCTTTAAATTTAAAAAAAAAAAACTGTTGTAAGTGAAGCAGAATGACAATATATATTAATAAAAGGGGAAATCCAACAGGAAGAAATAGCAATCACAAATATCTATGCACCTAAACAATGTGCCCCAAAATACATGAAGCAAATTCTGGCAAACTGAAATGATCAATAGAAATCACAACAATAATATTTGGAGACTTCAATTCACCACTAATATCAATAGATAGAAGAAAAAGACAGAGGATCAATAAGGAAAAAGAGAATTGGAAGAATATGATAAATGAGTCATCCCTAAAGACCTATACAGAATATTTCATCCCAAAAGAGCAGGATATAACTTTTATTTAAGTACTCATGGATTTTTCTACAAGATAGACCACATGTTAGGTAACAAATCAGTTCTCAATAAATTTAAAATGATTGAAATTATACAAAGCTTCTTCTCATATTGTAATGGAATGAAGCTGGAAATAAATAATAGGTGCTAAATGGGAAAATTTGCAAATATATGGAAGCTAAACAACACATTCTTAAACAATCAATGGGTTAAAGAAGAAATTGTAAGAGAAATTAGTAAATAGGTCAAGACAAATAGAAATGATAACACAGCTTATCAAAACTTATGAGATGCATCAAAAGAAGTGCTGAGAGGGAAACTTTAGCCCTAAATGCCTATAATAAAAAGGAAGAGAGAGCTAAATCAAAGTCCTAACTAAACACCTGGAGGAACTAGAAAAAGAACAGCAAACTAACCCCAAAGCAAGCAGAAGGTATGAAATAAAAACTAGAGCAGAAGTAAATGAAATTTTAAGTTCAATTGAGAAAATCAACAAAACCAAAAGCTGCTACTTTGAGAAAAGGGAAAAATGAACATGCCCATAGCTATACTAACAAATGAAAAAAAGAAAGATTATGTACATAAATAAAATCAGAAATAAGAGGGAAATATTACTACTGATCCCAAAGAAATAAAAAAGATCATAAATGGATATCATGAAAAACTGTATGCTAACATGTTGAGCAGACCATATGAAATGGACAAATTCGCAGGAATGCATGAACAACCTCCAATGACTCCAGAAGAAATATGAGATATCAACAAACAAATCACAAGTGTTTGAATCACTTATAAAGTCTCCAAACAAAGAAAAGCCAAGGACCAGATGGTTTCACATGTGAATTCTACCATTCATTTAAAAAAGAAATACTGCCAATTTGGCTCAAAAACTTCCAAAAATTCAAAATGAAGAAAATTACCTAAAATTTATGAAGCCCCCATCTCTCTGATACGAAAGCCAGATACAGTTACTGCCAGAATAGGAAATTACAAACCAATCTTTCTAATGAATATAAATGTAAAATTTTTCAACAAAACACCTGCAAATCAAATCCAGCGGTCTATTAAAGGAATTTTACAACACTGTCAAGTGGGTTGTATTCTGGGTATGCAAGAGTGTTTCAACACAAGAAAATCAATTAAAGCAATACAATACATTAACAAATTGAAGGAAAATACCACATGATCATCTTGATTAACAGAAATAGGATTTGACTTAAACCAGTATCTTTTCCCCATAAAAACACTTTGAAAGTTATGAATAGAAAGAAAATTTCTCTATATTATAAAGGGTTTATATGAATAACCCACAGCCAACATTGTACTCAATGGGGAAAGGTTTAAGGCTTTCTCTATAATATTGGGATCAAGAAAAGGATGCCAGGAAGCAGATGTGGTTCACATGGCTGAGCACCTACTTCTCACATGGGAAGTCCAGAGTTTGGTTGCAGTGCCTCCTAAACACAAAAGAAAACAAAAACAGCAAGCAAACAAATGAAAAACTCAACTCAGGGGAGCTTATGTGATTCAGCGGTTGAGTGCCAGCTTCCCACATACAATGTCCTAGTTCAATCTCAGCCCTACTACCTCAATAAATAAAAAATATTTATTTATTTTTTAAATAAATAAATTCCACTGTCACCATTGTTATTGAAAATTTTGCTAGAAATTCCAACGAGAGCAATAAGGCAATTAAAAGCAATAAAAGTCATCCAAATTGGAAAAGAAGAAGTAAAACTCTCATTATTAGCATATGAGTTGTTAGAAAATGTTAGAAAATTCAGAAATATCTAAAGCAAAGCTACTAGAGTTAATAAAGTAGTTCACCAAACGGGGAGGATATAAGACCAACATGCAAAAATCAGTAGTATTTCTAAATATTAGTGCTGAAGAATATGAGGGGAAATTTTAAAAATTCCATTTACAATAGCAACTAAAAGAATCCACTATCACACTCCATGTACAAAAAAACAACTCAAAATGAATCAAATATTTCCACATAAAAGTGAGGACCATTTACTTCCTCGGAGATAATGTAGGAAAGCCTCTTTAATATTTGTTGGTAGGAGGTGGGTTCATTGACCTTACACACAAAAAAAAATCATAAGTAATGAAACAGAAAGTATAGAAATGGGACCTCCTCCAAATTGAACAATTTATACCTCCAAGGATTTTGTCAAGAGGGTGAAGAGGCAGTCTACAGAATGGGAAAAAATATTTGGTTATCATCTACTTGATAAGAGTTTAATATCCATGATATATAAAGACATCCTACTACTCAACAATATAAAGATAAAAACTACCATGAGATCTCATTTCACACCTATGAGATTTGACACTATTTTAAAAAGAACAAGACAATTACAAGTTTTGGATAGGATATGGGGAAATAGGAATGCTTATTCACTATTGGTTGGAATCTAGAATGATACGGCTGCTGTGGAAGACTTTTTGGCAGTTACTAAGGACATGAAATGTAGATGTAGCATATGATCTGTCAATACCACTACTAAGTGTATATAACCAAAGAATTGACAGCATGGAGATGAACAGACATCTGCACACCACTGTTCATAGCAGCATTATTCACAATTGCCAAACTATGGAAACAACCTTGGTGTCCATCAAGTGATGAATGGATAAACATATAATGGAATATTATTCAGCTGTCAGAAGAAATGAAGTCACTGAGGTATATGACAGCATAGAAGAACTTTGAGGACACTATGCTGAGTTAAGCTGACCTGGCACCAAAGGAAAAATATTGTTATGATTTCACTAACAAGAACAAAACATAATGAGCAAACTCATAAAATTAATAGCTAGATTATAGATCACCAAAAGTTAGAATGTGAATAGAGAATGATAACTTGGGGCTTAATTTCTGCAGAATTGATTAAAAGGTTGTTTGTAACTGTTTGGAAATGGATAGAGATGATGAAAACCCATTATAGCATTTGTAATTAGCAGCTTTGATATATGAGTATGATAATGGTTGAAAGGAAAGTTTAAGGTCTTGTATATAACTAGAAGGAAAGTTATAAAATGAAACATGGGGCTGTATAGCATAGAAAAGAAACTTGTGGACAATGAGTATGGTTAATAGTCCATATAAAAAGAATGTTTTTCTCTGAAAGAGAGCAAATGTATGTAAATGTCACAAGATGTTAGTAACAGGGAGATATTTGGGCCAAAACATTACCAAAGCAATCTATGGACGGTAGGAAATAGTAATAAATTAATATTCTTACATCAGTGGTACAAAAGGAAGTATGCTAAATGACATTAATCAGACAGAAAGTACTACATATTGTTTGACTTCTTCTATACAAAATGTAAATACAAATAAATTTATAGAGACAGAAACAGATTAGCAGTTATATATGAAAGGGATGGAGAGAGGAATTGAGAATTGACTACTAAGGGGTAGGGAGTTTTCTTTTGGGAATAATGAAAATGCTCTAATATTGATTTCATTGATGAATACACAACTCTGTGATTATAACCAAAATCATTTATGGTACACTTTAGATCAATTGTATGGTTTATGATACATTTTAATAATATTGATTTAAAAACTCATGGTGCCTAATTACTCAATTAATAATGCTATATTTAACTGAAGAAAGAACAAATTAATAAAAATGTTTTCATAACCTGTCTCTGTTTTAAAAACTATAGTGCCGACTCTTTTGTTATTTCTAATTTGGTAGTTCTTGCACAATAAGCTCAGGTGGCAAAGAACACCTGTGCTGGATTCTAATTATATGACTGATATAATGAACTTTGGGTGTGTGGAAGCACCTTTCAATTTCTAATTCTTGTTTTATTTGTATTTTAACACTATTTTTAAAAATGTTCTTAGTACAGAACAAAAATGCTAAACTCAAACTTTGGAGATGTATTAAATGTTATGACCCCCAAAATGGCAGCAAGAACACAAACACTGTAGTGGGATACATGTAAACAAATTTTGACTCTGCTACTGGCTCTCTGTGTGAAATTTTGTAAATTCTATAATGGAGAAAGCCAAGTATTATTCATAGTGCTTTCCTAAGTGGAACAATGGGAAACCTGAGGATTTAGTAGATACATAAAGCACTTATAAGTCTGCCTAACATATAAGAATCACTCAATGAAAGGTAAAATTAGTTTAATATCATGTACTCAAAAAGGCTTTAAAATAAGAGCTGCCCTGAAAAAACATGCTCAGTTAACTATATATAGCCAAAACTTTAATTCTGTAACCAAACTCAATTCTTATGATTGTTATTATCCTGTTCTCCCCATATATATATATACATAAATTAGGGATCATTTTAGGATTAGAATGCTCGGAGGCCTTTAATCAAATATGTACAATTACTTGGATATATAAAAAATATCAATGGTGATGAGTATTTCAAAATGAAAAAGACCAAAGAACTGTCTTTATATATAAAGCATTTGTTGTGTCTGTGTTTGTTTATATATATACATAATGTATGTAAAGGTATACTGTTTGTTTATTTTTAAATGAGAGGCCTGATAGTTAATAAATTGATGGAGTCACGTATATATTTCATTAAATAAAATTTGTTGATCCTTATACAATTTTCTAGTTTGAATAATACATATACTTGGGGTTATTTGGATCATAACTCTACATTATGGATTGATTCACTTTCCTCTTTATACCAATTCATAATATTCAGAAAATTACCCACCTATTGTGGATCATTTAGTTTTTCCCATTCCCCTGGCACTGTTTCATGAGATTTGTGTTAATTGATTCCCTTTATACTCACAAAAAATTATAGTACGCATGTTCTTATCATCCTTATTTTGTAGATGGAATGCCAGATAAAAGTTAAATAACTTATATGAGTTCATTAATAAGTTGTGAGGTCAGGAAGAAAACCCTTTCACTGTGGATCCAAGATAGAAGCTGATGACTTCTGCACCGGGATTTCACCATGGCGATTTTTGAGTTCTCAGATGGAATTAGCTGGGGCTGATGAATGATTATGTGACTGATATTTTTGTTTGCTTGTTTCTAAGAGAATAGACTTGATTAATTTGGGCATTTGAAGGACAATGGAATAATAGACAAGGGACATTTTCTCTGAGGACAGGGCAGATAGAATGATAAATTGAACCAAACTTGTGTGGAGGAGAACTTCAAGTTGTATTTACCCTTCTTAGTTCAATAGTAATGTATGGCCCAGACTGCAAAGCAAGGATAATCTCTCTGGATACTTTTCTGTGCAACACTTCCTTCTAAATAAATACATTTCTTTCAATATATTAAGGAATAATATAAAAGGTAAGTTAATCTATAGCTTGTATTTTTGAAAAGAAAATTTATTTTAAGCCAAAAAATTTCAATTGCATAATAGCTTTGATGATAATATTATTGTTAATTAGTAGTTATTTTATTCAACATTATCAGTCTTGCTTTTGCAGCACAGCTAAAAATACTATTCTAAGCTTTGAGTCATTGTTAATACCAAAATTGAGCAGCTCTTAAATACCAGTATTTCCTATTTATCACATAGGTCTGTTATCATACGTCCATCAGAGATTCTTCAATAACAAAAAAACACATCATCTTAAATAATATTTTAATAACAAAAAATATATCAGTAATTTATAGTCATTGAATACCTTTTTTAAATTTATTTGCACACTGATGTTTGTAGCAGCATTATTGACACTTGCCAAAAGGCGGAAGCAACCCCAATGTCCATCAACAGAGGAATGGATAAACAAAATGGGACACATACATACAACGGAATATTACTCAGCTGTAAAAACAAGTGAATTGCCAGTACATGCTACAACACGGATGGACACTGGACATCATGTGGATGAAAGAAGCCCAACATAAAAGCACAAATATTACACTTTCTGTGTAACTTTTCTGTAAACCTACAAACTGCTCTAAAAAATAGTCTGTTAAAAAAAAAAAAAAAAAAGAAAGAGGGAGAAAGAGGTTGGAATCTGAAGTGGTAGGTACAGGTTCCTAAAGGGAAGACCTGAAGGAGGGGAGAGGAGCAGGAGCGAGAGCTGGGCTGGGCAGGCCACAGGGCCTCCCTACCTGGGCCAGGGGAAGACCCTCTCCATGCGCAGCCTGCGGTCCCTCAGGGCCTGCAGCTCGTGGTCCTTGCTGCTGTTCTGCAGCTTCACCTCCTGCAGAATCCCCGTCAGCTTGTCGATGTGAGCCTGGAGGTCCTCCACCTCCACTCCGCGGGTCCCCGCCTCACTGCCGCCGCCTCCACCGCCGCTGCCCTCCTCCTCGCTCACCGTGTCCCAGACATCCCGGGCCTTGGCCCTCCAGGCATCTCCAGGGCCCTCCGGCTTGCCGTAAGTGCGGCACAGCTACCTCATCTTGAGTGCGGCCAGGGCCTCGATCTCAGCCCGTCAGTGGCGGAAGTCGGCCAGCGCCACCTCGTAGCAGATCTCCTTTATCGCCTGCATCTTCAGATCGGCCATGGTGGCCCAGCCAGGGTCTTTATCCTGCAGCCACCGTTGCGGGGGGATCTGGTAGACCCTGTGAGGGGCCCTGTGCTTGCCGCTGCTGGGCAGGCCACAGTGCTTGACGACGGTCTGGACCGTGGTGGGGGGCAGCTGCTCCCGCAGCGAGAAGATCGGCCGCCAGCTCTCCTCACGGAGCGCGTGTCGTAGTCGTCCCCGCTGTTGGAGTCTGCATACAGACGCTGCTGCTCCAGCAGCAGATCATCCTCTTCCTTTTCTTTCCGGTACTGATTCTCCAGATCCTGCAGCCTCTTCTCCATCTCCAGCTTGATGTAGATGCCCCCTGCTGCTCCAGGAGTTCCTTCTGGGCAAAGTTCCAGTCGACAGGCTCGGAGGGTGGTCCTGGGGGCTGGGGGACCCCTCGTTCCTGATCCAGCCGTGCCTGCTCAGGGTGATTGAAGCAGAAAGCGTGCATCTTGCCCATCAGAATCCTATTCCCTGACTTCAGCACCAGTGGCTCCAACACGAGTTTCCCGTTGACATATGTTTCAGCTCCTTCAAAAGGCTCTAGCGTGACCACCACTTCTCCGTCCAGTTGAGGGATGCTCCGGAACAGGCAGTGTTGCTCCCGAATGAACTGCCTGGTCAGCTTGATGTTTACGTCTACCTGGTGGACCATGGTGACGCCATCCTTGATGTGGTAGAGCAGACATTCAGACATCAGGGGGTCTTCGTTCAGGTTCACCAGGTGGGGAAGTCTTCTTCAGAGAGAAGACGCCCACTGTTCCCCATCCTCCCGGACGGCCACCCCCATCTCAGCCAGCAATACTTCTCTCTCCATCCTCAGTGCTTCTTTCTTGTGTAGCTTTTCCTCCCAGGTTTCATTCAGCTCAGCTATAATCTTCTCTGTCTCCTGCAGTCTCTCCATGGCCTCCTCAGGTCCAATATGGGGCTCAGCATTGGCGGAGAATGATGATTCCAGATCCCCATTGTGTGGGGGGGAGACGTGGGTGAAGCTGGGGTAGGGGCAGTTGATACAGCTGGCAGAGTACCTCCAGGACTCCCCTCTTCCACCTTTAGGCCTCCCAGGGCGGAGGCCGAGAGCCCCTGGGCCATCAGCAGTTCCCGCAGCTGGGCCACCTCCTCCTGCAGCTCTCAGATCAGCCGGGCATTGGGGTCCTCGTTGATCACGGCATTGCAGCGGATCTGCTTCGTGCAGTCGGCACACCTGAGGGTGCTGAGGGTCTCCTCGTAATTGATGTCAGCCGGGCTCAGGGCTGCAATCATTGCTGTGCGTGAGTTCCACCCTAAATTCTCTTTGAGCAGCCAGGTGAGCACAGAGTCCCTGTAAGGGATAAAATCTGACTTCTGCTTCTTTGATTGCATATCCGCAAGGGCCGAGATCACCTTCCCTAGAGTCATCAGGGACTTATTGATGTTGGCGCCTTCCTTGAGGCGCATGCCCTGGGCCCCCGAGGAGTCGTCTCGCTCGCTCCCAGGAGGTCAAACAAACTGATCTTACTAACCTTCTCAGAGTCCAGCCCACTGAGCGGGTCATGGCAGCGCTGCGTGAAGATGATGGTGAACACGGCATGGGAGCGGCTGCTGGTCTGGTTCATGTTCGTGGCGGCCACGGTCCACGCCTTATTGCCACAGTCCATGAGGTCGGCAATATCTGTGTAGGAGGTCACAGCCAGTTTAGACAGGTTCTGCCCATAGGGGCTCAGTATGGGGTGCTCCCAGACCCGCAGAGAGCCCCGACTCTTGGGGTTCAAGAGGTCTCGTACCCGTTCACAATAGCTCTCCATGTAGCTCACCTCCACAGACTAGGACAGCTACGCACTGTGGCTCTCACTAACGCGGGAGAAGAGGTCCTCACAGAGCTGGTCACGATGCCCTGCTGCCCAGGCTCCTGCCGCCCCATCGTGGTCTAGGATTGCCCGGCCCCGGTCTACCCATAGGCAAAGACGCACAAATTGTAGCCTTCAAGGGCGTGGAGCAGCATCTCCTCTCCAATGTCCCTATACATTTGTTGCTGAGATACAAACTGGGGGTCCTCGGCCAAAGTGTGTGACCAGTAGGAATGGTCAAAGGTGAAGCTTTTGGTTGCACCCTTGCCCTGTTTGGGATGATGATAGAGGTGGTGTTGCTCTGCACGCTGACCACACACTTGGCATCCTGGCCAGTCTCACGGGCATTGAAGGGCCGAACCCTCACTGCCACTTTCACCGAGGCTCCAGCCATGGCTCCAGATACTCCCACCCTCCTCAGCTGGCGTCCTGGCCCCAGACCAGGGGGCCTGTAGCAGTTCTGGCTGCCACCAGCCCTTGTAGGGGGAGCCCCATCAATGCTTGGGCCTGCCACGCCAGCTGTGACTGTGGGGGAAACCCTCCGCGCGGCGGGGCTCCCGGAGCAGCCTGGCAGAGTGCAAAGAGACACATTTCCTGGGAAGCAGGGACAGGAGCGGGGGAGGTCCGTGGCCTGCTCGGGGCTGCCCCCCGCCCCTCGCCGGGTCCCCGGGCGGGGGGTGGGGTCGGACTCGCGCCCCGGAGGCGGCAGCAGCAGCAGCAGCAGCGCCGGCGGGGCTGGGGCAGTTGGGGCGGCCTGAATACCTTTTAAAATGAACAGTTGAAGGGATTATTTATTTGTTTTTTTGTTTATTTATTTATTTATTTATTGGCCTGTCTGGATTCAAATTAGAAATAATTTTGTAAAGTTTTAAGTGCAAGAATTTTGGCTTAATTAAAATTTTAAAAATGTAAAATAATTTGATATATTCACTTGGGAAAGACACGTATTACACAAAATTAGATCCTTCTATTTCTACAGTGTATAAGTATAAATTAAGGGATATTTCATATTTTTATTATACATTGGATGTAAAAATGTACCAACTATATATTATTACAAAATTTTCACACAACCTAGCCACTTGGTGCTCAGAAAAGATACTAAAGCTGTAAAATTCTACTGAAATGAATATGTTAATTCTTTAACCACATCCTTACTGAAGAAAAATATAAGTGTACCAAATCTTATGGTTTGGCCCTAATGCTGCAAAATCACATTGCATTGCTCAGCCTCATCACATGTGTGCAGTTAATGTGTGGTACCAAGAAATCATTTCATGTCCTTTGCCTAAGTCTATACTATCGGAAAAGGCTTATGAGAAGTTAAATTAAAATATACCAGGGGAAGCAAAACTGGAGACAATTTAATACAACCTTACTGTTTATAACTGCCCTTTCAAACATACATTAATAAATATGGAATACGCTTTTAAATATTTTTCTCTATGTATTTTGGTAAATACTTTCTGAAAGTGAAAGCTGAGTATTCAGAAACTTCACTTTTCTGTTTCCACACAGTAGTACAATTTAGGAAAAGTCTGGATTTAAATTTTAGAGTAAATCCATTCTGCTGAGAAAAATACTCCCAAAATAACCTAAACTGGATTTTATTCATTTTCCACTCTCTTAAAAAGCTGCATAACACACAGGGCAAAAGCTTTTTCACTAGGCCTAAAATCAAGTTGAAATTAATTTGTTGATTAAACTATAGGAAGGCAACTAATAATTAACAGGCTTATGAATATTTATGAATAATGTGCCAATCACTTTATTGTAATAAGATATAAATAGAAGAAATCATGACATGGCTAGTAGCTTTAATATGTTCTTCCATCCTGAGTACAATAGGGCCTTAAAGAACACAGAAGCATTGCTGAATATAAGTTCTAGAATGTTCCAGGTAACTCCTAAGACAAAACTAATAAAGACAAAATATAATCAAAAACATAAAATAAAATTATAAATGGCAAAGTCCTAAGAATAATGCCAACATTATTACATTAAGAAAAAAAGGAAGAGAAATAAAAAAATTGTTACGTATTACTTATATTCTAGAAAATGATGGTGACCAGCCAAATGGCGTCTAGCCCTAAGAACAAAAACTCAAGAAGCATGTGCCTAAAAACCTAGCACAGCTAAAGAGACGCAGATAAGCAGGTATAACGGCGGTCTGGGAAGGGGATGGAGACATTAGGTTTTCCGAGTTTCAAAATCTCAGTGACTACAACCCAACATCAAGCTTTCTAAGAAGCCTGCCCACAAGCTACACCAGTGTCCATGCAGAGGCACGCAGACAGGATTCAGGGGCTGGCCGATTTCCCAAGGAGAACTCAACCAACAAAAAACCCCTTAGCTGTGATCCTGTTTACATTTCTACCATCAACACAAATAACTGTTTTTAACTAAATCTTTCCTTTGCTGTAACTAATTGACAGTCTCTAATAACCACAATCTGTTTGAAATGGGGCATGGGAGTAGCAATTCCTTGGTGAGTAAGGTATCTTTGTGCAGGCATATCTACAATCAATCCATGGGCATGATTCTGAACAAGCAGTTACCCTTCACCCAGCATTACAAAACAGAAGCTCTGATTCATGAGTTTGCCAAGGGCTTTTCTCTATAGCTCCATGTGTGGGAGAAGAGAGGAAAGGGCAAGGGGAGGGGGGACTGATCTGCTACAGCTCCAGGGCTCAGCCAGGTGCTTTTGTGAGGTACTTTTAAAAAGTGATTGTGCCAAAGACAATCTGAGGCAAAAGAACGGTGTGCTTCTAGGACAGGGCAAAGGCCCTGCCTGTGGGATACTGGTCCCTAATCTGGCCACAGCACCATGAAAAGTGGACAGCTGTCACGCTGACTTTCACCTGAACCTAAGATTTCAAAATTCAAACCACGAGGAGGGGGCATCTCTGAGCACTCTCCGGAGCAAGTACCTCCTGTCAGGCCCTCTGGCTGCTTCAAGCCTGTGTGTGTCCCCAGGGTGGGGCCCAAGCTGGAATGGTTGTCAGATATTTTGAATATCAGCCCCAATGCCCCGAAGGCAAAAAGGACCCTGTTCTTTTCAGTACTACCAAGTTGCTGACCCCTTCCACGGAAATCATCAACAAGCATTTAAGTCAACGCCCACAGGGTGAAGAAATTACTGCGAATCCTGCCTTAAAATGGACCCATCAAATGTCACATTTTATAAGAACGTGCAAAGGAAGTGAAATTATTCAACAGAACATACAAATTCACTTGGAGGTTACCAAGCCAAGAAACCGAAAGGGAAACATTTGCCTCTCCTCACTTGTTCAATTTTTCTCTCTGGAACCAACATCTTCTGAAACACATTTTTTAAAAAAGTAAAACAGTATCACTTGTGGCTTGGTAGACATCACTCCGACACACAGTCGTTAATCTTGCAAAGACCTAACAACCAGGCAGCTTCACAAACACACAGCAAGTCTGCAGAATTATAATAATCAGTTAAGAGTAAACTCAAACTGAACTAAATACTTACATGGCCAAGAAGAAAGCAAAATGTTTTTTCCAGGACAATGTAATAATTACAGCATATTTCTTCATGTGCAGCACGATTTGCTATGTTTAGTGGCACTTAAGTATTGTACAGTAAATACTGAAAAAACCCAGAAGTTTTGGATGTGCAGAAGCAATATCACATTATTAATACAAAAGTTGCTAAGCTACAGGATTATACTACTACTATTTAAGTGTTGAGACCACTTCAATCTTTCAACACGCTTCCAGCTCAAGGCGTCCTGGCTGGCAGCCAGCACCGCCACTGGGTCGTCTGCAATGTGGCTGACCGTGAAGGCCGCTCAATCTGACCAGTCATTTTCGTCAAACTCTGAGTTATCGTCAGAATCGCTGTACTCGACGGCAATGCATCGGGAAAGAATGGTGGCCATATCATTCCCGACAGGCTCCCGCTTGGCCTCTTGGTCACGCTGCTCTTGCACCTTCTTCAGCTGGATTCCCATCCGAATAGCAGCAAGAAGGTCACTCCGCGCATCACTCACGGGGGGCTGTGCAGTTTCTGGCCGCTTTGCCTCGGCTACTGGGGGGGCGTGCATCGGAGAGGACCAAAGAGAAGAGGCTGCCCCAGGAAGACCTGGTCGGGGAGGGGGCGGGCCGGAGGAGGCGGGGCGGTGACCACCAGCCCAGAGGCGGGAGGGTGAGAGGGAGCCGCGTGCGTGGGGCCAGCGGAGGCAGGGAAGGCCGGCGGCATGGGCATCTGGAGGGGACTAACAAATGCAGTTTGTGCTGAAGGGATCATAGGAGGCGGTGGTGGAGGAGGTGGTCCTGACGGCCTGTAGTATTCAATGATCTGTGCTGGGTGGATCCCGTAGTCGGCCGCATGGGGAGGCGGTGGCGCTGGCTGCTGCGGCCTGTTGAGGGCCAGGTGCCTGGAGGAGCCGGGGGGCGGCCTGTACTCCTGCTCAGGGGCCTGGGTCGCTGCACCTTGCGGCGGCGCCTCTGCGCCTGCTACGTAAGAAGGGGTCGCCGGCTGCGGATGCAGAGAGTGGTTTGGAGTGGCTGGGTAAGAGTAGTCTGTCACATCGGACGCGTGAGATCTAGTTCTGGGGACAGAGATCCCTCGGAAGACGCTCCGTGGTACACGCTCTGACACAACCTATTGTCAGGTCTAAGCTCCTTGTCATATGCCATCATATTCCACTCCTGGCGCCTGTTCCTGGCTTTTCTAACCTTTTTCACCTCACGGGTTGTGCCATCTACGCGCTTTTGCTCCTTCTGTCTTTTTTTTTCTTTTGTCTTCTGTGTCCTGTAGCATTTTTTCTTTCCAAAGGTCAAAGAAATAGGAAGGATCGGTATAGAATTTCAGCCCGTCCTTCTTATCATCTCTGTACAGTGTAAGAATATTCAGCGGAGGTGGCTTATCGCTCTGATTATAAATGTCAGCAACAGGGTCGGGAATGCTGTTCTTTGAAACCACCGGCTGGTCTTGCACTGTGGAACTTTTGAATGTTTTTTTCATGTTGATATCCTGTAGTGACACCTCTTCCACTGTTGAATCCAGCTGGGTAACTTTGACAGCGAGGCGATCAATTCTGTCTTGAAGAGAATTCGCTTTCATGTAGAAGTTGTTAGCCTCATTAAACAACTCACCAAAGATGTCTTCAGCATGTTTGCTTAGGCTGCTCAGCTGGCGTATGACCGCAGCTAGAGTGCTGTTGGTCACGCACTTGAGCTCGCTGGTAATTCCTTCCGGCAAGGCTCCGCGGCACAGGTGCCGGGGCTCGATGCTCCTCTTGACCAAGGGTATGGCTCACAACCGTATAATCTTTGACTTACGGGTTGCAGAAATTTCCCTCAGTTAACATCGCTACTTAGACTCAGATATCCGTAGTAACAGCTGAGGTCACAGCCGAACCAGTCTTTACATGCCCACTAGGTCTAGGAGGCCATTCTACCCAGCGGGGACATACACGCCAAGCACCAACCACCAACAGTCCCGGGCCCGGCCGCCAGCGCCGCGCCGCGCACCGCGGTTCCAGGAGCTCATGATCAGCCGCGCCCGCCCCACACCGTACGCAGCGGCCGAATTGCCTCTGATTTTTAAAGAAACATTTGAAAAGGGTTTAATAAGCAATAAAATGTTTTTTGCAATTTGAATGAGCTCATTTTATATTCAATATCATAGGGCATCTCCTTTTTCATTATTTATCCCGGCAACAATAACACTTGGGAACAAAACAATAAATACCCTCTAAAATGTTCTGATACTCTGGCATGGGCAATTTGTAGTTGTATTTGATGTTATAGGATCATATTTACTAATAAATTGGGTTAATTTGTCTACTTTGTTAATTAACTAGAAAAATATTATGTGTTTTAAATAATCCAGTGATAATTTATGTTTTTAATTAGAAATTATTAAGTGCAATTGAACTCATTACATTGAATTATTAGCTTAAAGATGCTACTCATATTTTCACATTTAATTGGTGAATAAATTATTTCTTATTTGGTAATGAAATGATTATCTAAGAATATTAATCCAATTCTCATTTCCAGTATTAGAGGTAGAAATTGATCTTTTAAATGTAATTTAAACATTGTATCTAATGTTTACTGCAGAATAGATTGAAAAATAAAAATTGCATGTTGGAAGTAAAACATTAGATGAGATGGAGAAATATGAAGTATAGAGGATGGAGGAGGTGTTGTATTGGACCATAAACTGGGATTGGAAAGAAGAAATGACAACTATTTTTTTCAAGCTCTTTATATCAATTTAATTCTTGTGTACTTTTTATCTAGTAAATTCAGGAATTTTTAATTTGATAAATAGAATCCTTACATAAGACCAAGATAGAAGTATTATGAAATATATGAATAAAATACATGGAATGAATCTTGGAACTAACTTGAATTGGCTCATTTGAGTTATGAAGCCTATAGACAAGAAAAGATTTGTTAATAGTGACAATAAATAAAGAACATCAATACTAATATTGGTATTGATACTGTCCACACATCTGCCTGCTTCAAAGAAAAACTCATTTTCTTATCTACCAATCTCCCAAAACTCAATTTTATCCCACTTGTTCTTAGCTGATAAACATGAACTATGTAGAGAATAGGAATCTGAGAATTGTAACTTCCAGTTTCCATCTGCCATGAAGCTACAAAAGCACACCTAGGTTCAAGTGATTGGACCCGACAACAGATAATCTAGAGTGTGAAGATAGATACTTATGTTAGAAGTGGTGCTATTTATAGAAGAATTTGTGCTCATACAATGGAAAACAATTGTCAGGGGGGAGTTTTTCCTCTCTTCAATATTTCCCTGGAACACAAATACAGATAAAACCTTCAGTTTTCTTCAATAAAATTCTAAATAATTTTGGTACTAATTTTATTTTAACACCTAGTGGTGTCTAATTATAAAATAAACAATGCTGTATTTAACTGAATAAACAGGATGAATGAATTCAAAATTTGTTTTCAAACTCTGTCTTTTCTTTCACAACTATAGTGCTGATATTATTTCTTTGCTTTTCCTAGATATTTTGGTAGTTCTTGCAAAACAAGCACAGATGGGAAAGAACAGATAGGGTGATTTCTCATTATATGTTTGAAGTAATGAAGTTGAATTCTGTGCAAGCACCTTCTTGTTTTATGTGTATATTGTCACTATGTTATAAAATATTCTTAGTAGAGTACACAAGTGCTAAACATAAACCTTTGGTAATGTAGTAAATGTAGTGTGGCTCTAAACAAAGATGACAAGAATACAGGCACTGTAGTTGGAGATATCAATATTTGGGTCCACTACTTCCTCTCTGAGTGACATTAGGCAACCTCTATATTTGAGAAATGCAAGTGTTATTCATACCGCCTTCCTAAGATGAACAATGGAAGCACTGAGTATTTAATATTTGAATAAAGCACTTACAACTCTGAATAGCACAGAAGCACTCAATGAAAGTTAATTTAGTGTAATATCATAAAATCACAAGGACCTTAAAATAAATTCTGCCACAAACTACCCATTATCCCATATACAGTCTGAGATTTCATTTGTAACTATGAGAGTTTGAAGCTATTTGTAGATCCTAGAAAATATCACATTGTTGGGGGTAATCCATTTCTATGGAATTGGACCCTTTGATTCAATTGTTTTAAGTTGGGGGTGAAGCTTTGATTGGATTACTTCAGTGAGGCATGACCCAGGGTGGAAATTGTTTCTCTTGTTGGAGTCCATTATAAACAGAAGACTGAACATAAAGACACACAGAACAAAGAAGCAGAGACAGAGAAACAGTGAAAGGCTGAGAGAAACATCCTGGAGGCTGGAGGCTGGAATAAGGGCAGCAAAGAAGCACAGAAAGAAGACACATGAGAGGCTGAGAAATTGGGCCTGGCAAAGAAGGGAGAGGCCCAGACTTACAAATATCACTATTGCACTATATCACATGGTAAAAGACTGGGATCACCAGTAGCAGACATTTGGTGAAGCAGCATCTCTGATGATGACTTAATTTGGACATTTTCATAAACTCAGAATTACAAGCTTTAACCTAATCCATTCCCATTATAGAAGCCAACCATTTTCTGGTATATTTCTCCCAGCAGCTTTTAGCAAACTAAAATAGGAACCAACCTCAATTCTAAGGATTGTTATAAATCTCGCCACCCACCATACATGGAAAAAATATTTAGGGATCACTTGGGGATTAGAATATCCAGAGACCCTTAATGAAATATGTACAACTACATCAAAATACAAACAAGTAACAATATCATGAATATATGAATATTTCAAAATAAAACAGACCAAGGAAATTTCTTTCCATATTTAATCATGTGCTGTGCATGTACATATATATATGATATATGTATATACA
>JAQZBX010053011.1:0-18944 GCA_029593785.1 Cabassous unicinctus | reverse complement strand
CTCAGTTTGATTTGAATCTCCTGCAAATGTAATAGGTGTGAGAGGTATAAGAGAACAAACTATCCCAAGATGTTTGTGTTGGACTACCCTAGCCTCGGGAGAACCACTGCTTTGACTTCTGACTTAGCGGTTTCATTGCTGTTAGTTACCACCCTTTGGGATTTCCCTAGCACTTGCCTTCATGTTTTGTGAAAGTTAAGTGGTATGACAAAACAAATCCTGAATTCTTAGCTCGAGATAAGGGTTCCAGTTCCCAAACATCAACTGCATCTGCTGGGTATTGCAACTGCTTTGTTGGTCATTGGTACAGTGGTTGGCAGGAGAACAAGATTGGGTTTAACAAACCCTTATTCATACCATCAAATTCCTGTTGCTCTCTATTTTGCTTTTATCAAGAAGAAATCCTTATAGTGTACAGGGTGCCTCCCCCACACCTCCATTTTGTAAGTACACAAATATAGCTTTAAATTTTATCAAAAATAGCCCTCTGGATATAATTCACATACCATAAAATTCAACCATTTAAAGTGTCACTCAGTGGGTTTTAGCACATTCAGAGTTGTGCAGTCATCATCACAATTTTTTTTTTAAGGCAGTACCAGGAATTGAACCTGGGGCCTCATACATGGGAGGCAGGCGCTCAACCGCTGAGCTACATCCACTCCCCACAATCAATTTTATTTTATTTTATTTTATTTTTTTAAAGATTTATTTATTTTATTTATTTATCCCCTCCTTGCTGCTTGTGCTGCTGTGTCCATTTGCTGCGTGTCTTCTCTGTGTCTGCTTATCTCCCCCTTGCTGTGAGGTCTTGCCGCATCAGCCCACGGCGCCACGCGAGCCGGCCTGCCCTCACAAGGAGGCGCCGGGAAGCAAACCCGGGGCCTCTCATATGGTAAACGGGTGCTCTATCCATTGCACCGCACCCGCTTCCTGCCGTGAGGTTGCTGCATCAGCCCACCGCACCGCTCAGGCCGGCGTGCCCTCACAAGGAGGCCTCGGGATGCGAACCCGGGCCTCCCATATGGTAAACGGGGGCTCTATCCACTGAGCCACACCCGCTTCCCACCACAATCAATTTTAGAACATTTACATAACCCCAAAAAGAAACCCAGTACCCATCAGCAGTCACCCTCCATTCACCCAAAGTCCCCCAGCCCTAGGCAACCACTAATCCACCTTCTGTCTCTATAGATTTGCCTATTCTGAATGTTTCATATAAATGCAATTATAGAGTATGTGCCCATTTATGTTTAGCTTCTGTCACTCAGTGTAATGTCTTCAAGGTTCACCCATGTTGTAGCATGCATTCTTTTTATGGCCAAATAATATTCGTTTGTATGAATGTACCACATTTTGCCTGAGACCAAAACATTTGACAACTGCTGTTCCAGGGTTTTCTGCTGTGGCTGCAGATATATTTTATGAAAATGCATCAAGCTGTACTCTTGTGTGTATGTTTCTATACACAAACTGTAGTATTCCTCAATAAAGCACTTATTAAGCTTTTTAAAAAAAAAAAGCCCTCTGCTAGAGAAGTATTTCAAGAATCCAAACCTCCAGTCATCCATTGGTGACTTGTCATTTTGGAGTGGCCCAAGGATTAGGTCAAAAGGGCAAATGTTGTAGAATTTCCCTCTGTCTCTGTGGTCCTTCAATAATGAACTGCAGAGTGGCCCTGTTGGAGAAGGCAGGGTGAATCCACTCAAGTTCATGACTGAAAGACACTACAGAAGAAGCAACAGCAGATTTTTTTTTTTAAGCTGGAGATTTGTTATGTTTGTTTGTTGGGATATAGTAGAGAGAGAAAATTGCCTCACTGGACTGCCTAAGGCATTCTTATCACTTATTCTCTAAATCAAGTTTCTGTTTTGCCTCCCATTTCTTACCATAAGTCATCTTCCTGTTGTTTCGCTTCTTCTAAAGTTTCTTTCCCTTTGTTTTTCAACTCTTATTTTCCCAGCCACTTTTCTTCCTGATCATGTTTCTGGCCCACTGGCAATACTGAAAAGTACGAGAGGGTAAAACAGAATACTGATCATTAAAAGGAGTGAGTGGCCCACAGCGCTGTTACTCTGCCTCGGTTATTATGACCTTACCTGTGTCCATATGTTTGTTGACATTTGTCTGTTGAAATGACAAAATTTTTTCCCATCATGTTTGATGTCCCTGGCATGTGAACGAATTTGCAGAGCCATAGTCTAATCAAAAGTTGATATTTACCATTGTTTGTAGAGACCCAAATCTTTCATAGCCCTAAAGTTGGGGGTCTGTCACTAAAGAGAATCTTTCTGTATTTTGTTAGCTACTTACACAGTTTTCTGGGCAGGCTGTTTTGAAAGGGCTTTGTCCAGAAGAAAGAAGAGTATGGCCTAAACTAAGTACAATACAGGATTTTGACTAAAGGAACCAATTGTAGCCTACTCTCCTGGGCATTTTTTTTTTCATATAAAAACATGAAAACTGTTTTCTGAACAGTGTAGGAATGAAGAGAGATTTTGTTTTGTTTTATTTGTTTACTTTTACCTGTGTAGTCCCTTCATTTTCCTTCTGTAAGTTGTCCTGGAGAACGTTTCTCTTTGCCCTCCTCCCACCCCACAAGGATCTAGAAAAGGAGAAAAGCCTGCTGCAGAGGTCCCTGCCGTTCTTAGAGGAAATCATAGACTGCCTGCATGTGGCTCCAGAGCAGCCTACCTCGTATAGCTCTTACCTTCAGGCAGCCTCTGTTGTGCCGCATTCTACTTCAGGAACTCTTCTCAAGCTCAGCAGCAGCTGTGATGGCCCCTGTCAGCTGGTTTTTCCAACCTTGTGGCTATTCCCTTGATACCAGATTTAGCTCAGATAACCAAGTATTGCAAAAATATGATTGTCCTTGGTTCTGTCCACCCTTCCTATTTAAATGTTTTCAGTTTTGTTTTTATTTTATTTTTGGCCAGGATTTTTCTACCCCAGCATGCTTTTTCCCCTTCCTCTAAATCTGTATCATCATATGGGAAAGGAGGAGCACACGGGTTAGATGTCAGAGCACTCACAGAGGCATGGCAGTCAAGTTGGACTCCCATTAGTGAAGCCATGAACTTACTTGAGGAGAAAGACATAGAGTGGGTTAGGGACTGTGTAATGTACACTGCCCTCACATCAGCACCCTTCAGAAAGCTGGCATGCAGGGTCCCTGGTGCTGAAAAGTGACACTGTTTATTAGCTGCATTGTCTTGGCATTGGGCAGCCAGTGCAAGAATCCTTGCCTGGCTCTTTCTCTCTTCTTAGTGAAAAGAGGATTTTTATTCTTTCCATCCTGTGTCCTCAGGTGGAGCCTGCACGGTGTCAGGTAAGTCTTCTCAACATTTTCAGTGGCTAGGTTTAGCATGGAAGGATGGTCACCATTATCTTGAGACCTAGTAGCCCTGCTTTTCTTAAATTTGTTTTACAATGATCCTAGCCAACACTGAAATACCGACATTTCTGGCTCCATTTTCTCGAGCATCTGTCCTGCCACCTCCCATTGCTTAGGGATTTCTTCTTTTTCTCCATCCTTCTGTGTGGTGCTTCTCCTCAGCCACTGGCTCCTGTTGACTTTTGTTCCTCTCCCCGAGTTGGGAGGCTGGGAGGCCTCTTGCATTTCAGTGGTCTGGGCATTCTGGTGGTGCTGCCAGCCCCAGGGCAAGAACAGTGAGTTAGACACCACGTCACTACCTGAGTCGCTTTCTAACCTGGAAGCCCAGGGCAGTCAGGCAACACTCAAAGGAAAGTCAATAAGCTCAACATTTCTTCCCAGCCTGACTCAGTTGGTGTGTAGCAGTGGTGGGCAAATTTGGTCCACTGCCTGTTTTTGTAGATAAGGTTCCATTGAAACACAGCCACACTGATTCTTCAGTGTATTGTCTATGACTGCTTTCTCTCTACAACAGCAGAGTTGAGTAGTTGCGATGGAGACTGGCCCGCAAAGCCTAAATTATTTACTATCTGTCCCTTTACCAAAAAAGTTTGCTGACCCCTGCTGAATAAGATATAGCGAATAAGAAGATAACAGGCTCAGGCTTGTTGTAGCCCTGAAAATGACAGTTTGCTCTCATGTCTCCTGCCATTGAGGCTGGGCTGTTTCTGGGCCACACAATGCAAGATCAGTGTATCTGTTGCTATCACCATGACTGTGAGCTGCGAATGCTGTGTCCCATTGGATACCATGTGCTTGGTAACACCCTCCCTCGCCTCCCCCACACACACACACACACACATACAGCTGCCTCTTTCAGGCATTTCCCTGCCATGCTGCCAAGGACAGGAAGATCTGGTGTAATTTCCCAGATGGGGAATTGTGCCCGTTGCTAGTATCTTCCCAGAAGTGGTGATGAGAGACAGCAGTAGCTAATAGGTAGATAACCAGCGTAAAAGTGAAAACTGTTAGGTTTTCACACTCCAATTATCATGTGGTCTTGGGTAAGTGATTCTTTCTTGCCTTGGTATTCCCATCTAAAACACCGATCTAACAATCCCAAGCCATTCTCTCCCTTGCAATAAATAAAACAGACATTTGGATCTCTTCATACCTTCTTGAAGATATCAGTGCCTCCGTTGAACCGTCTTCACAGTTCCAGGCTGTAAGAGCTACAATTTCCTGGTGGTGGGGAGGATAGACAGGGGCCTGGTGATCATTTCCGAGGGCTTTCTCAATGACCCCTTTGTCCTCTGAAACCTCAGAAGCTGCCCTTTGCTGCTGTGTAGAAAATGATGTCCTCATGCTGGATAGCCCCAGCTGAGAACCTAGGCTGCTGCCCTGACCTATTTCCCTTCTTCCTCCTAGCATCAAAAGGGAGGATGTTCCCCTGGGGAGCTCATTCTGCAGGCTGCAGTGGCCAGGGCACAGTCCTGGATTCCCTCTCTCTCCCACCACCCTCTGCTTTCCAAAAACAATACATAAAAGCATTACAAGCAACTGTTGTTGTTTGAAGGAAACGTGTTTTATGTTTCAGGGGAATGTGGACCCAGCAGGGAATATTGGTGTGTGTTTATGGAGGGGTGGATGGCTGGGAAAGAAAACGTAGAATAAACAGACAGTGATTGTCCATTTTAGCACCAAGTATGCTGTTTCCTGTTTGAAAGAGATACACTGGTCTAAGCCATCTAATAATGATCTAAACCTGTGTTCCTCCCAGCCCCTCTGTCAGTTCCTCACAATTCCCCACAAGCACTGTGTGGTAGCTGATCTCTCAGCCCTTCTTGTTCCCTTCTGTCAGTGCAGGTCCCTTCTCTGTCAAGGAGACACCTAGGAGGAGGAACAGTAGCAAAGTTATATCTCTGGATCAAAAAAAAAAGAGGATAGCTCGAGCCACGGGCAAACCCAGAGGGTAAAGGACACCTATTATGGGTGAATCCAGTGAAACACTGTTCCCTGGCTCTTCATGATTGCCATGTCCCTTGGTAGCCCTTGCTGAGCCACTAATAAAATCATAATCTGGTGGAAAAGCAAGCAGGCTGTCCAGCAGTTTGTTTCGTTTATTTGCTCAAACACCTTATTCTAGGTATTCTCAACCACTGCCCAGGAGGAAGGGGAAATATTATGGTCAGCTTTCCAAACAGCCTCTCTTTTCCCCACGAGGTTTTAAAGCTATTTGGGGGCTAAGGTCTCTCGCTCTCACGCTGGCGCTCTCTCTCTCTCTCTCTCTCTCTCTCCCTCATGCATGCACGCACACTCTTTTGGCAATTTGAAGCCCACCAGTGGCCTCTAAGTCAAACAACTTTAGTTTGAGGCTACTTCCTTTGAAGGGGGCTCAGGTAAAGAACTTCGGTCTTAATACTGGTCAAACCTTACTTTTACATAGCATTTTCTAGTTTAAAAGCACTTTCATTTTGATATTTCATTTTAATCTCACAGCAAACTGATAAGAAAAATATTATCCTACTTTACAATTGACGGAACTGTGATGCACAGTGACTCAGTGACCTGCCTCTGTTCACAGGGATAGTTACAGGGCAGATATTAAAACTCAGATGTCTGCATTCTAAATCTGGTGCTTTCATCCCCGAGTTTTGCCAATTTTGGTATAAGGTGTTCATTCTTTCAGTCATATTTTATCATTTCTCAACTCTAGAATATCTGGAATTAGTTAATTTGCAAAGGACATCCCTGAAGGGCCAGCATGTTGACTGAGAGTAGTTCATCTTCTGTAAGGAGTCAATTCTGATTCTGATTCAGGATGCGCCCAGGACTTGCAGAGGGGTCTGAGGGATTTGGTATGGCCATGCCTCTCCTAAAAGTTTACTTTGCTCTTGTAGTAGATCTTATATCTTTTGACTGCCTGATTCCTGTTTCATCTACTGTGTTTGGCCTTTGTGAGTCTTACCTTTTGTATAGTGTTCTCTCTCTTACCTATCTTGCATTCCCAGTTGATCATGTATTTCTATATTCCTGTTTCTAATCTTAAAAGACAAATGTGACTATATAAGTACATTGTTTAAAAATGTATAACTCACCTTTGCCTCTAGGATAAAATCTAATCTCTTTGGTTTACCTACATTCTTGATGACCTCTCCTTCCTCCTGTGTCAATACTTCTCGCCTCATAATTTGTACTGCATCAGAACTGACCTATGAGGCTTGCAGTTTCCCATTTATACCGTTCCATTTCATCTCTCTCATCCCTTAGGTCAGCTTATGTTCTCTACCCAGTACATCAGTCATCCCCCTTCCTTACGTGGCCTATTCCCACCTGTTTTTTGTACTCTTTAACGTTGTTTTTTTTATTTTTTTTATTTTTTTTTTATTTTAATAAATGTGATTTATTGAGATGAACACTGCTTGATGTTAAAAATTCATGCATTGGTATTCTTATATGCAAAACGCCCTCCCCCTCTTCCACTTTCCAATATCTGCCTCCTTTTCCAGGAAGCCTTCCCTTGCTCTCCCAGGCTGGGTAAAACACCCCTGCTTTGGCACACGTAGCACCCTGTGCATGTATCTAACATACAGTCACCAACTGTATTGAAGGCATCTGTCTATTCGTGTTGTTTTCTCCCTACTAGATCTTCAGCTCTTCAGGGACAGTAACCATGTTTTTATTTGTGTATCCCAGTGCCTAGTATATAAGAGATTATATATATTTATTAAATCAACTAATTCATTCCCTGTGACCTAATTCTAGAGAATTGTAAGGAAGGCCTGCTCTCTTGTTGCCCTTATAGTTTTTTGGGAAAGCTCTCTTAAGCTCACCGTTTGGGAGGGAGGGAGGAGGATTTGAAGTACTGAAGCTGATTCAAGAAGTTCTAATTGAAGAAGTCCAGAACTAAGACCTGATTGAGCTCTGTAACCCTGACTTCCTGGGTCTCCCTGTCTGTCCAGCCAGGTTACTTAGAAGTAATGACTTTGTGATTTGCAAGTGCTTTTAAATAATTCCAGTGTTCAAATAGAAAACATTAATGTCCCTTCATCCAATCTCCTAATATAGGCTACTTGTTTCGTTCCCTCCCTGGTTATGTTTCCCATATTCTGTACTTTGGATCAGGCTATTATATGAGATGAAGAGTTGATTTTGAAGTTTCAAGTCAACAAATTCCTATTTGGAGATGGGTTATAAGCACCATGTGAATACCAGACTATCTGCCCATTTACAGTCCCTTCATTGTTAGGGCTCCTCTAAAAGACCTGGAAGGAGGGTGGAGGGCCCTCAAATCCCATTCCAGCTCCTAAAAGAAAATTAAATCATAACAAGAAGAGGTGAGGTAAAAATAAAGAATGGAGGATGATGTCTCATCCCCTCCCCTCCCCCCCCATTTTTTTCCTTCCTCTTGGCTGCTAGGTCTCCCCTCTTGGCTTTTTAACTACTGAGGTAGCTTAGTCTCCATTTATCAGTGGCTTTCCCCAAGCAAGGTCAGCAGCATGTGCTGATGAGTGCCAACCATGTGCTGGCTCCAGTGGGATTCCTCTCTGCAAAGCTGCTGGCTCAGCTAGGTTGTTGTCTGTTTCCCTGTTCTTTCCTAACTTGCATAGCTAGTCAAGCGTAGAATTCCATTCATTCTTCTGAAATAGCTGCTGGGCCTAATTTTTCATTGGCTTGGCCAAGATCCTATTACCTGTAATTATGTCATATAGGCTGACTGGTCTAGGTTTGACGGACCTCACTGCCTTCCGGAGGCAGAGTGTTCACATCCCAGGCTAGCTTTTGAGATTAGAAGAAGGCAAGATTTAGGACTGCAACAGATTTGGCCTCCTTGAAACATGTAGGAAGGAAGATGTCAAGGATGTTAATTTTACCCCAGGAAAGAAAATCCTTTTCAGCAGAAGTATGCCCTCCCTTCCCTGGGAAATTGGTCCCTATTATTGGAAAATCTTCCTTGAAAGACTTTCATATTTTCTCTACCAGGTCAATTTGATTTTCTTACTATTGTTCCTACCAGTGAAAGAACATAAGAGGTATAGTCCTTGACCCTAACAATTTATATTTCTTCTCCCAAGTAGAAGCAGTAGAAGTCTTGGCAATGCCAAGGCAGTCCCTGGCACTTATTTTTCCTCTCCATCTTTAGCTCTGGCCCAGATCGGTCCCAGAGTAAAGATATGAAAGACTCAAACATGATTTCCTCTTGCATCTTTCTACAGAATGGTCTACATTACTTATTTTGAATCTCATCTAAATTGAGGCCTGTGAATGTGGATAGTGGGCAGTAATTGCCATTGGAAAATGCATTTACCGTTTCAATCCAAGATTATCATTACAAATACAAAGCCATGGAAAATCCTTCAAACAGAACCTTGGTGAGCAGAAACCCCTGGCACCCATGGTATTTAATACTATCTACCGACCTGACATGAAATAATGTTCTTTATGAGCCTGTCTGTCCTTGTGGAAAACAGCTAGTGCAGGCAAATTCAGCCTTCTGGTCTGCCTCCCTTGTAGGTGTGTAGTGTCTTTGACCCAGAGCAAATAGAGTTATGTTAACAGGAGGGAAAGACTGTTGGATGCCCTTACAGGTGAGGTTTGTTCTAGGAGAGCTGGGTGTCATTTATTTTCATGCCCCCTAGGAGCAATTCCTAGTTCTCTTACCTCTTTAATCATCATGAATAATCACTGCTTTTCTTGAGCTTTGGTGGGAGTTCTCTAAAAAGAATGAAAGCTTAATATTCATAATACAAATAACAAGGTACCAAGAAAAGCAGCTTGGAATTTGTGTTTTTTCAGGTGAGATTCCTTATTATAGTCCGTCCACTTCCTTTTTCTTAATATCTGCTGACAAGCAGGTCGTATTTACTTTCCATGGTAAAGAAGACCTCCTTCAGACCTGCTCAGTATGTTTCCAGAAGATCTTTACACAGGACCCCAACACATTGGCCAACTCAATGTATCCTTGAGTGTGAGCTTTCATGCCTCATTCCTCCCTGTTTTGTTAGTCCTCACTATTCCCATTCAAGCCCACTGTCTGAATGTTCATAACTTCCCCCTTGGAATTGCATAATTCAACTGATGTGTTCTTAGAACACAGCTCTTAATCTATAATAACAGGGCTGCCTGAGCTGCCAGCAAAGAGTAAGCAGATTGTAGATTGCATTTGATCTCCAAATAATACTAACATTCTCCTGCTGTTTCACTTGTGACTCCCCCAAGGACACAGGAATGACTGTTCTGGTGGATAAGCTGACCTTAACTCTGCCCTCCTCTTGCTGCTGGTGTGCCCACTCCTTGTGTCTGATGCCAAGGATTTGATGGGGAGAATCTCTGTCTTCCAAACCTGGCTTTATTGGTGAACTTCCCACTTGCCACTCCACCCGTGACAGTTTCTGGTCAGCTGCACTTAAATGGAATTTGAAAATGAAAGTGACCAATAGTCTCTTATGAAATGCTGTGGTGCATGAAATAAGATTATGAGCAAGCTTGAGAATTAACAGCATAGATACCCTAACTGGCCTTAACCAGAAGTGTCACAGATTCAGGCAGGATAAGCTTACTCTTAGACCATCTCCAGAAAGTTTTAAAGTTATCTTTCCCTTCCTAGTCACTTAACACAAACTCTGTTAGTAACATGTGAAGAGTCAGACGTAGGTTCCCATTCCAGCTTCACCATTTACTGTGTGACCTTAGACAAGTTCCTTAGCTTCTCTAACCCAGGGCAGTCTCAGTGCATAATAGAATTCATTGTGAATGGTGCCTCTAGGTTTGTGCAACGCAGCAATCCTGCTGAATAAACCTCAGTTGCCTCACTTATATAAAGAGGGCACCTCCTCTAGAGGGTTAGTGTGAAGGTAATGTATATATGTAAAGTGCCTAACAGAGAACCTGGCAGATATAAAACACTCAGTGAACAACAGCTTGTATCATCATTTTATTATTCTCTCAAAATCTAGGATTAGAGTTTAGATGTGGATAAAACATTACACCCAGAGAAGGGAGGTAGGCTACGTAGGGGGATGTATGTTGTGAGCAGCACTCATTTTGGAATCAACAAAAAACAATTCACAGTCCTCTACAGTGCTCTTCATTCCCCAAACCTATTTGTTTAAGCCAGTAATGGCAGATCCTCAGGTGCTACTGCCCCTCCAATCTTGCACTTGTTGCACGACATTGCCAGTCAGTCACAGCTTTGGGTTGGGGCTCAGAATCTCAAACCACGGTTTCTAGAAGTTACCAGTTGAGTGGGTCTGGTACTTGTATTGAAACTTATTTGCCATCTTTGCACTCTCAGTTCTCAAAAGAGCATTTGATTAAGTATCATTCATGATTAGCCTATCTCTTTTCTACCTATTAAAAGACAGGGTCTCTCAGCCTCTGCTTCTGCGCAGCCCTCTACACATTAGAACCATTTCTTTCTAGGCAGTATCATGTTCATTGGAAAAGCAGGGCTGGAGGTAATGCCAGAGTCCTGAACTATTCAAGGAGCTTTTCTAGGCTTGACTATGGACAGGTAAGCCCACCCATGACCAAGAAGGGGAAAACCAGGACTCCACAGATAACTCACAGAGTCCTACGAAATAATGGCTTGAGTATCTTTGCATGCTTAAACTCAAATTGCCATAGAGTCCATGGGAAGATGATTTGCCAACACCAAGGGCTCTGTGTGCTTTTTCTCTTTATACACAGGGCCTCTCCCCTTGCTGTTTCCCAGTGCATGTGACAGGAAAGAGAGGGAGGTAGGGATGTCTTATCTAAATCCTGACTGGCCCAGTCTTCCTTCTCATCTGATGGAGTAACAGTGCTCTTTTTTTTTGCCCCCATATGTCCAAGCTTGCCATAGGTTTGTCCTTGGTCTGGATTAAGTTGGAGAATTGGAAGAGCCCTAAAGAAAGATCTAGGCATTAACCAGGATTGAAATGGACAGGAAAGAACCCCAACAATCCTTTGTGATAGTCACTACATCAGGATCAAAAACTATCCTTTATGCCAGGAATGAAAAGTTGAACTAGAAACAGTTTCCCTATGCCATTTTTCTTCCCAGATAGCATAATTATGCCTCCCTCTTCTTCTCCCTTTCCCTTCTCTTGATACAGTGGAATTCTATTTAGTGGTCATCAGAAATGGCACTGGATGTACAACTGGAAATGGAAGATCATGCAAATAAGATCAGCAGGTTCCTCCAACCACTACATGGGCTACTTCTCTGTAGAAGCCTCTACAGTGCTTATTCAGTGCTGGAGTATTGTTACCTCTCCAATTAAATAAATCTAAAACTACTGACCCAGGGTTTTTATGGCAGTGCTGTGGCCTTATATGAAGAAATGCAACAAATAGTCCATTACCACTGATTGGATATGGATTTTTGGCCTGGCTCCCTGCCACTTGGTAATTTTAGAATAAGGTCACTTTTGGAATTGGAAGATTCCTTGTAGGAGGGTACTGGTGTTTGCTAAGTAGTTGTTCCTTACCACCATCCCCTCTCACAGCCATGGTCCCCACTTCCTAAGTATAGGTCCTGTCTTGGTTTGCCTAACAGAGACAGCCAGAGCTCGTTCTTCTTCAGCTTACAGGGCTGCAGACATGGCCATTTCCAAATGCCCAGGGTGCACTTAACCACTTCCTCCTTCTAATCTCAGCACTTCCACTCTAAACACATCAGCAGCTTTGTAACTTGCATTTTATTTTGCTTTATGTTTTGGCCCTTCAGGTATTTGTGGGAGGAAGGTCGGGAGACTGGAAAACTGTGTTGTCACTGATTTCAGAATTATACAATTATTATACTGAGTCATTGTCTCTGGAGAAACATTTAAGCAGGAGTTCCAGGAGCATCCCAAAGGGCTCTCACTGTTTTCACAAATGGGTTTTATGGGTTATATTCTGTATCATATTTGATTCTGTTCCCACCTGCCTTGATTTCTCCATATGCAAAATGGGATACTAAGCGCTTTTCTGCCTTGAGAGTACTGAAAGAATTGTCTAGAAAAGGCTCTAGGCTTGGTGGAGTTTAGTGGACACTTAGGCCTTGTGGTGGGATTCTTGAGAGACCCCAGTTATTCACACTTAAGTAGAGAAGGGTTGCCAAGCACCAGATGACTGGTAACCACACACAAGCTGAGGGCACTGTGTGACCTGGAGAGGGACCTTTGGTCAGACAGTTTGTTCTCTCACCAACCTATAATTAATTAGGCCCAGTTGAGGGAATAGAACTTACTGGTCTTAGACCCTGAGATCTGATCATTCTTTATCCCAGCGAGCTAAAGTTTGGCTGAATTCCTTTTGTCTCTGCCATAAAATCTGCCTCCCTTTTTCTTGATCTAAGCAGCATACTGGCTTTGGTTTCTGATAAGCAGCATATCCTAAACAATCTGTCCCAGAAGATTTAGGGGGTTCTCTTATACTTCCCTATAGCTAACTGGTTACGCTTAGTTGAAGCCAAAAATCAGACACTGTTATCATGTCTTCCCAGAGGAAGGAAGTGCTATGCCCATCTATCATAATATTGTTTTCTGGTTCTCTGGATAAGATCGTAGTTACAAATACCGTTTGTCATCTTACTTGTCTGAGTCATTATTCTGTTTGCCCAGGATTAAGATCAACCTGTATCACCCAGGTCTCTGATCTTCGTGTCATGTCTCTTCAGCCCAGTGTGCTTCAAAGAACAGGCTTGAGCCTAGAAGCCATGACCTTTGATATATCAAGTGTGAAGCAAGATAGTTTTACTCTATCTGCTATCTGTCCAACATTTCTTTGCATTTAACCCAGAAACTAAGTAGTAGGAGGTGCTTTTGATTCTTGCTTTCCCATCCAGAAAGCATAGTCAGTTGTTGAGATAGCCCAGCCCAATCCACTAAAGTATGGCAACTTCAAAAATTCATGACCAGTGCAAGGTGTTGGTGGTGGGGTGGTGCACAGGAATCCTGTATTTTATGCACAATTGTTTTATAAACTCACAGTTTCTCTAATAATAATAATAATAATAATAATAAAAACAGTTCGTGAGGCCTTGCAATACAGGCCTCTAGCCTTCCATTAAGAGAAGCCACATAGCTCCATGTACCCCATGGCCCTGGTGAGGCGTACCAAACACATGAGGTGCAGTGGGAGACACACAGACTGCTCTCCATGGCCAGCCCTTCAAGGCATGAGAAAGGGCCCTTCGTGACACCTTCATCATGCATCCACGCTTGTCTATCACCCAGTGACTGGGAAAGAAACTCCAGGGAAATGCAGCATCCTCACACTGCTCAGACTTTCTCATCTGCCCTTCCTTTTTCATTCTTTCACCTTCCTTGTGTTTCTGTAATTTTTACAGTATTGTTGAGAGGTGTTGAAGGGATCAATAGCAATTCACCTTTTCCCTTATTGATTAAAGTGATGGGAAGGAAAAATGGCAGGCAGAACCAATTCATTTATCATGAGATATCCATTTCCCACCAAGCCACCAATGACCTCTCCTTCTGCCTATTCTGTTGCAACTGGGATTACTCCTGTTTCCAGGCTGGCTTAATAGGAATGAGAGAATCACTGTTTCACTCCTGTAAACAACACTGGGTGAGCAAGGAGATTGCAGGTAATGAACAAGAACCTGTTCTTTACTCTGGCTTTGAGGGGTTTGTCACATTTGCTGTACTCTCAAGAAGAGGCAACAGAGTATCAGTTGATGGACATGGCTATCTACCTAGTACTTCTCTCGCCCCTGCTTTTCTAAAGGGCACAGCTTTCCTTTAATATATGTTTTTCCTCAGAATGTAAATTCTGTGTAGTGAGTGAAAAGTCCAGGATCCTTGTGAACTGGTTCCATTTTTCTGAAGGTGCAAAGATTTGTCATTCCCTCCCTGAGTCTTAGTTAGTAACTTTGGCTCACCCTGAGGGAATTTGGGGTGCCCGGAGTTGGGCCTGAATGGAGGGGTGAAGGAAAGGCTCTTGTGCTTAGGGTCCCCTGTATCCACCAGGGGATGAAAAATGGAGAGACATCTTGTCAACTTCTTTCTCCAAGCATGGTACGGGCATGTGTGTGCATATTGCTTTCTCCTTCCGTGGGAAAGGTGATGAGAACCCATGCATCCCCCTGTAACACGTCAACTTCCATACAATAAAGAGCTCATTTTTAAAACTCTGCATCTCTTTTTCTAAACCTTTTCCCAGAACATTTCTCTCTCCATCTATCTCTACCTTCTTGACTGACACATTCTTATTACTTTCACTCACCTGGTGGGAAGCCCAGGGGTATTTGAACCCAGGGCTTTTAGAAGGGAAATTAGCACTGACTGCAAAGCCAAAGCTTGGTTAACACAACTGCTTCTTCTCTATAATATGTCATATTTGAACTTTGTTGGCACTTCAGTGCACACACTTACACAAAATCAACTGTTCGCCATCATGCCCAGCAGGGTGGTTAAACCCTCTCAGCCCTTCTGTCAGTGCTGAAGTTTGTTGCCTTGGCTGTAGGTGAGTCAATCCCCAGAAATTCCTGCCTGAGTAGAGTTTTGACTGAGGAGACAATATCTGAAGGACTACTCAGATTTCCACCACCCAGCAGAAGGAGCCACTTACCTGAGTGGGCATTTAATGGTGATGAGTGGGAGTAGTGGTTCCCAGAACTTGAGGGAGGTCGCAGTCTTCCGCGTCACCCCAAGCACACAGCCGGATTTCTCCAGTGGAGCCTTGCCATCTCGGCCCATGTTTCCTGAGTGCCTTTTGGGTTGTGGTCACTATTTTGGATGTCCCTCTCCCAATAGGGAGATTTTGCTAGAAACCCAGTGTTGCTATGTCAGGTATCTCTGCGGTTTGCAGATGCCAGACCTGAAGAAGGCAGCCAGCTCTCTGTGAGGCTAGTTAATTACATGTGAAGCTGCCAGCAGGACGGTTGTTCTTTTCCCATGGATCATTAATAAACCGTTCTGGCCTGCATAGGTGTGGCTGGAGAGGGCTCTGACAATTCCATCACCTCCCTCAGCTTTGTCAGACCGTTCTTTCTTCTCTTCAGTCTAAAGCTTTAAAAATGGCTGGGGATGAGGCAAGGGAGGGAAAAGGAGAATCTATTTCCATTTAATGCACATGTTTTTTTTCTCCTAAGCTGGAAAGTGGCCTCCTGCTTTCAGATCATCTTGGCAGCCAGAGTACAAAGGGTTCAAGGCTTGCCATGGGTGGGAAGTGCTAGTGGCTCAGTTCCTAATATTTGCAGCAAACGACAGACTGGGCCTGATTTGGAGACAAGGCAACTAGTGCAGCAGATGGCAAATAGTTCTGCTCCACTGGGGCCCGAGATCGGCACCATCTTCTTCCTTCAGCCAAGGCAGCCTCATCCCTGTTATGCCTGAGTACAGAAAGCACTTCTGGTTTTTTAGAAACTTCTTTTATAGGTGAAGATGGAAGGCAAAGCAAATATAATATAGGAAACAGTCTAGTTGAAAACATTTCCCTGTCAAACAAACCTAAAATAGAGCTTTTCCTTTGTCAGCTAGAAGAATTTGGAATAGAAATCTACATTTCTCCATAGAGCATTGAGTGCAAAAATAAAAAGCTGATTATAAATAGAATTAAGCACGACCCATTCAGTTTCCAAGGACTTGAGCATACAGCCTTCATAATACTGAATTAGAGCTATCAGGGCTCTAGAGGTTATATATATAGTCCATACATTTCACAGCTTAAGAAAATTGAAGCATGAGGAAGTTAATCACTTGGGCACATTCATAGTAAATTCACGGTGGAGCTAGTCTTCATGTCTCCACATTCCTGTTGCATTGATCTTACCTTTACCGCCACAGTGCCTCCCAGACCACAGCTACCACCACCTACTCATCCACTTGAAGTACAAGTAATAATCTGAGAATATGACAGTGACAGAGGCGGACAGAAGAGGTAAACAATGAATTCTCTAAATTGTATTGTTTTAGTGGGAAAAGGACAGGAGTCTAAGTCAGAGGAGGGGGTCTTCCAGGGCCTAGGCTCTGTGAAGGAAATACTTCCTAGACAGGGATATAAAGATAACTGCACACAGGATGCAAGGGCATGCCAGAGAGGGAAGAGTACAGGTGTCTGGCAAACCTGGAATTTTCCATTGCTTTTCCTGATATGCACTAGGAGAAAATCTCCTGTCTTTTCATGCCAAAATTTAAGTTTCAGAAGAGCCCAAAGGGAACAACCAATAAGTGATAAGCTGTTATGAGTTGAGAGGGTTGTTTTTTGTGTTTTTGTGTGTGTGTGTGTTTTTTTCTTTTTTCTTTTTTCTTTTTTGGAGGCTGGGGAGAAGGACAGGGAGAAGGGTAACACTGCTGTTTTGTTTTGTTAACTGAGAGAGTTGGGAGGAGGTAAGGTTTCCTAACTGGGATTGCCCTCAAACTCCCTAGCAGGACTCTGGCTGAAGTACTCTGTTCTGGTGAAACTGACCCATGAGCCATACCTTGCCCCCAGCTTCCCAGGCTCTGAGGCCTGCCCTCTACTTTCACAGGGGGAGAATCGAAAGCCATGCCTGTTGTCAGGGTCTGGGCCTCACTGCTCAGTTTGTCCCACTCTGTAACTGAAGCTGGTTACCCATCTTGTTAACAGTGACGTCTGTATGTCTTTTAAGGGGCTGTCAAGTGGGGGAGGAACAAATCACATTTTCTGGCAGTTTAATTTTATTAACTCTGATTTTTTTCCCCCTTTTCCAAAGCACAGCTAAATGGAGCTAAACATATACACAGGGGCTATATTTAGTCCTGATGGTGTGGTGGAGTAGGGAAGGCACAAACATAGAGGTTTATCTGCTACCTAGTAAACATAGGGAGGTGTCAGGGCTGGAGAATTCAATAGTAATAATAAGCATTTATATGGTGCAATGACAACTTTGATACAGGGCATAATTTTCTGGGGACTGCTACTAATTGTGCTTCTGCCTGTGAGCGGCCCCCTGGTGAGGGGCTTGGAACCATGCAGAGTTAAGCTATATTAAACATCAATTAAAACAGCGTAAAATAGAAACTGAATAAAATATGCAAAGGTCAGAATGACTGTGAACATACAGACAAGGCCCTGGGGAGAGAAGGATTAGGACCTGGGTAAACCTAGGACCCTGGTGGATCCAGGTTCCTAGTTCCTCTTAGCTGCTTTGAGTTTCAGGTTTAAAGCATTTGCTGGAGAGTGAATAACAGTGCCTTCTGTTCCAAAAGCTCAGTTCTTCCTCAGAGAGGTCTTCGAAATTACCCATTGTAGTCAGCAAGAAAACATGAATACAACCCAGACAGTCTACCAAAGCTGTGCATAGAACTTTATGTGGTGATAGAAATGTTCTTTATCTGCACTGTTCAGCTAGCCACTAGCTACATGTGAATATTGAGCACTTGAAATGTGGCTAGTGCAACTGAGAAACAGTTTGTAATATAATTTAATTAATTAAAATTTAAATAGTCACATGTCCACCATATTGGACAATTTAGGACTCCAGCCAGTCCCTTGCTCACATGAAGCACTCGGGAAATGTTAGATTTGCCTTGCAGTCTTCTTCCTGAACAAATATGCACCTTCCCCCATACCTCTGACTTTTTTTTTCTCTATACATTCTCTTTGACCCATACCTTGCATGCTCTTCCCTTAAGTTTCCAAATTCTTTTATGGAAGTCTCACACAATGCCAAGAAATAAGGAAGGGGATCAATGCCTGAATCAAAGGAGACAGCCTTGGCTTTATCCTTGCCCTCTTTCTCCTGACAGTTCTGGTCAAGCTGATACAAGGTGTTTCCCATTCTCTCAGGCAGAAAAGAAGGGACTGGTTTTTTTGGACCTCAGGCTGATGATCACAGATCTGCGGATTGTGACTGTTCCCACTGAACATCTGATTTAGTTGCTGAGTCTAACTCTTGAGTTCCCCAGAACCTGCAAGGATTGCACAATTCCCAGGTCATCCGGAAAACACTTACCTGATATTCATTGGTCCCATTGGCACCTGAATTGAAAAATATCTTTTCCCATAGCTCTTTCAACACCTGTTGAACGCATAGAATGAATCCATTCGTTGCGATGACATAGTATAGTGGAACAAAGCACTACACTTGTAATCAGAAACCCCATGTTTAAGTCCTGGCTCTTCCATGACCTTGACAAAATCTTTAACTTCCCTGTTGTTACATCTTCACCAGTGAAGATGAATGTGTTAGACTAAATGACCTCTAGGTAGTGAGAGGACATAGAAAACAGGTTCAGAGAAAGAGGTCCTTATTGCGGTTAAGTTACCACCCTTCATATGTAAAGTCTGTATTTAAAGCAGCCCTTTCCCAAGGCCACCAAGAAGCTTCCCGTGTGTCTAGTTAGCACTAAACCAAACCTGGAAATTGTTGGCCAGCACCACAGGCACACCCTGAGCCAGACTGGATGGGATTACTTCCTGTGGTTATAATTGTATTCCTGCAAACCTCAGGGAAGTCTAGAACTGTCCCTGATTACTTCTGAGTCATCCTCAGAGATGGCATTTTGGCCTCTTTCAGAAGAAAGCCAGGAGGCTTCTTGGCTTGGGTAAGTTGGTCCATAAAGCAAAATGGCTTGGGGAGTACGTGAAGTATACAGCTCTCCATACTGGATCGTGGTTATTC
>JAQZBX010053010.1:0-18989 GCA_029593785.1 Cabassous unicinctus | reverse complement strand
AAAAGTTGATAGTGTGGGGAAAAGTAGGAGGTGTAGATAATGGGGAATATGGGATTCCTTTATATTTTATATGTAGCATTTTAAGAAATCTAAGTATCTTTTAGAAAAAATAAAAAATATATTTTAAAAAAGATAGAATCTCTTTCCTTGCCTTTTCCAGCTTCTATAGGATGTCCTTATTCCTTGGCTTGTGGACGCCTTCAAGCCAGCAAACCCATCACTCCAACCTGCTTCTGTCAGCACATCTCCTGTGCCTCTGATACCCCTGGTTCTTTATTTCTTTTTGTAAAATCCTTTGAGATTATATTATACATAATCAGAAATCCAGGATAATCACCCCATCTTAAGATCCCTATGTAATTTCATCAAAAAAGTCCATTTTTCCATGAAATGTAACATACTCACACATTCTGGGAAGTAACATTTAGACATCATTGGGAAGGTTAGCAGTATTCTGCCTATTACTTCTATTTTGGCATATTTTTTTGGAAATGAGCCTTCTGAAATCTTGCAATTCTCTCATATACTAGTGCTTAATAAAATAATCCCATAAAAGTTGACATATTATACCCATTCCATATTACTAAGCTGCAATATTTTTTTCTAATCAAACTGTACATGGAATCCTTTTAAAATAAAAGTTGAACAAAAAGGATTTGGCTCAAAGTTCCTATAAGTACATTCACATATCACTTTATATACTTTCATTAAGAAGTGATGAACCTACCCAATAAACTAAACAGACAAATCAGCAAAGCACATGTTTCCAATGAAATAAGATAGAAAAAAAAAAAAAGAATTTATCTGCTACGTATGATCTTCTACGGTCCAAGTAAATCTAATAGGATGAAACTTTCCCTGAAATTCCATTTTGTGCTTATATGGTGTCTAAAGATTTCTATGGCATTTTGTGTCTATTTGGCAAAACCTTGACAGTGGTTAAGGATATAGGAAAGGCAAGGCACAATCATAAAAAAATAACTGTCTGGGGCCACCTATGAAAGGTAAGAAAGACCTGAAACAGCAACTACAGGGACTCCTCAATCTGTAGCTGAAATTATTATGAAAATTATACCTAAACAAATTTTGCTTCAATATCATATCCATCTCTCTGAAATTTCACATATCTCAGCTCCAGATATCTGCATTTCCATAAGCTTTTGAGCAAAGTAGTTTATATCATAACATGGGGCCTCCTTATTCTAAGAGTAATATAACCACTCCACCACAAAATAATTCTCCACTTAAACCTTCAAAGTCTATATTCCCCTAGTCTTATATCATTCTACTTGTTCCTTTCTCTTCCTACCCTTCTCCTTTTCTATCCTTCATTTTCTTCCTACATCTCCATCAAAAACTGTAAACTTTATTTCCTTCTCACAAATAGAGTAATTATTCTAGGTAGCTTGAGGTCTTCTAAAAATTATGTCCCTACTTGTCACATTCAATTTGAAGTTACTGTCCCAGATAGGTTTTGTCTCCTTACTGCTTATCAAAGCATTTTACAAGCAATATGGATTATCTGGATAAGAGAAGATTTGTTAAAGCAGAAGTTTTAATAATAAACTCTATCTGATTTCTCAAAATGTGAATGAATTTAAGTTAACTAAAATGTAAATAGAAAAGATTACTTCTTCTGAATATATTTCTAAACAAAAAAGCAGTTTGAAATACAATACAGAGAAGGTCTCTAATATATGAAAAATATACTTCAAAATATAATACAAAGACCTATTAGAACACATTACTGAATGTCAATATTTATCAATGTTTACTTAATCACAAAAATATCGATTTAGACATAAACTCATGAGACTATACCATGTTATTTAAAACGTTTTATGTTAGAAACTGCTTTGTTCAGATACATATGCTTTAAAAATTGCTTCTTGATCAAAAATAATCAATTTGGCTTTAAACAGTTCTTTGTTTAAAATGGTATCTTTCTTTCCACTAAAATCACTTTTCTCATTATTTGTCTCCTCCTTCATGCTTTTTCAACATTTCATAAACATTTTATTTTTCATCAATTGGAAAATACTAGTTTTAAACCAGAAAGCCATTATATAAAGCTACCCAGGACAAACATACAGTGATGGAAAGAATGTTCCACAGTGAATATCATCTTGGTATACCACACAGAAGTTAGGTTTGATCTCAGCTCCTTTGCCCAACCTGATTGCAAGTGAGCATGAAAAATATTCAAGTCATGAGTCTGGAAGAAAAGAAAAACGATTTTGTAATCAGCCAGCCTTCCTCTGCTATAGTGTTTATGTCAATTCTGTTTGATGTCAACAACACTATATTAAACTGTTATATCAACATTACCCTATACTGTCCAAATTATCACTATAAAAATACTGAAATATTAAAGATGTATTAAATTTTTGTGTTTATCTGCCTCTGTTACAAATCTGAATTTCTTTATTGACAAGGATTGTGCTTAATTAAATTTCAAATTGAGACCTGTAATTGAACATTAGAAATATAACAATATATCAAGGCAAAATAACAATTTTGCTCTATCAAATTAATCTTATTAAATATTTATTTCATTCCTTGCCACGTGTGTAAGTAGCACATATTCATAGGTAAGATATTAGGGGCCTAAAGTCCTTGTCATTGATGGTAGAATGTATATTGATTAAAGTAATCTTGAAAGAATCCATTAGAAATTAAATCTGGGTATTTGTCCTAATTCAGGGATCCACTTCTGGATATATTTCACAGAGATGTTCAATCATGGATCAGCAGATACACATGCAAATTGTGTTGATACATGTAAAGCTCAGTAGTTAGGAACTAACTAAATGTTTATTACCAAAGAAAAAAATGCATTTATTAAATGTTAGTAGATAAAAATTATAGCAATATAATATTACTATAATATTAGTGGAGAAGAGAAGGGAACAAAAATTAGTATATATGTAGAAAAAAATGGATCTCAAAAATATATAGATCTTAAAAATATACCTGATGATAACATCAGTTATCAAAATGATATATGTAACAAAATATGTATACTCAATAAACATACATTATATTTACTTTATAAAGATATATACCTTTTTAAGGACATATATCAATCCTGTTTAGAAGAGGTGCCTATACAGGAAGGAGGATTGATTTGGAATTGTGAATGAAGACTGACGATTATGGGATAAGGAATTAAGGTAGGAAGAACTCAATTTAGCTGTGAGATTGAAAGAAAGAAAAGAGTTACAAACATAATCATCATTTGTTCTCTTTATAAATCTTTTACAAGCACCATAGGGAATGTTAAAGAAATCTACCTTCATCATCAATCATAAAACTTGGAGGTAGCCACTGTGGAAAATAATGAAATTGAAATAATTTACAGGAGATTAAAGTTTGTATCCAACAAATAATATATTTAAGGTGTTTCAGAGGGGGTATTACAAAACAACACAAGTGTGCAGGAAAATTGTACATAAAGAATGTTTATCAAAAGGGAAATCAAAGGTACCTTGAATAATTAAGAAAGCTCCAGTGGCATCATTTCCTGGTCTCAGATGCTTTGGGAATAATAACAAATTGCATTCAAGCCTCATGCGTTGTGTTTCAGAGGGAAGGGATCCTCATAAATTCCTCTGGTTTCAGTGAAGCTGGCAACCACATGGGGGAGCAATAACACATCAATCATCTGAGGTGAGTAGAGAGCCCTCATCTCCATGATTACCAGATTAGCTCCAGTGACAATTCTTGACTAGTGGTTTCAATTTAAATTATGGAAATGACAATGGTATCAATGCCAGACTCAGTACTTTATTTTATAGCAAGATTTTCTGGAGAAACTTGGTATTTTAACATCATTATTATGCTTTATGAAGAAAGCAAGAAATATGTCTATTTTTTATGATTTCCATATTGATATAGGAAATCTAAACAATTAAAATTCTGAAAGGAAAATGAGTAAACACTGTTTGAAGGTTTTATCTAGAATATTGTCTTAGCAAACATGGTAATGGTCAGGTCAGGGTTTTTATTGATGCTAAGTAAGTGTTTACATTTCAAATACTGATAGTGTTTGATGAGAGCTTCCATTTATTCATAATGTGATATTAGCATTATCATTGTCTCCTATTAATTGTATTGATAGACTTTCATTTGTGACATGGATATCTTGCTCTCGTTTTACCAATACCACATAAGAGACAGAAATTGCCAGTTAAAATTCCCACTAAAGAAAATCTTTTGACAAGAATATGAATATATGATGTTTAATTCATAGGTGATTCCAGGGAGCATAAATGAAGGAATGGAGAATGTGAGACAGGGAAGGAAGAAATGCTAAAGAGCAAATAAATTCTGTAAGCAAGTGATGGTCAATCACTTGAGAGGCTTTCAGGTGCCCTGCAGAAACCTTCTTGAATTGTCCCAAGGAAGACTGGAGATGCTGCAAGTAAGGCACAGCTGCAGGTCACATAAAAAAGGTGGACCAATGTGGGAGTGGGGAGGCAAATGTTTCTGCAACAGTTATATTTGCATTAGTGAATTGATGGCAAAGTTTAAATAAAATATTAAACATATTGGCTTAGGATAACACATTCCTCAGAGCATAACAATAGAATGCTTTAGAGCCTAGTATTTATGTATTAAATTTGTAGGTGTTTGGATAATGATAGTGAGGTTCAAGGCTTGGAAGTATCTCTGAAAATATTTCCAGTGAAGGCCAAACTGAGCTTAAACTAGAACAATTAAAATATCAAAAAGTGTCAATCCTTAGACAAATCATGTCAGATTTCATTTCCTGTTTCAGTAGTAGTGAACTTGCCTCACCTTAAAACATTACATCGCTCTAAGCTTGGGTATTCCCTTTCCCTTCTGAGAATATACCTAAATGCATTAAGGGAAGCATTCATCCTCATCTCTAATCCATGTTACAAATTTTACATATCATAAGCAAAGAGGGAAAACTATGTCTGGGGATAAGAACAGGACCCAGTTTTATGGCACACCTGTATTGCAAACCATGTATCTCAGCCCATTGGATTTCATCCATGTTTTTGAGAATCTGGCATAATTATAGTGAAGAAGCACAACTGAAAAATCTTCAAAGATCATCATGACCTGGATAATAATTATTTGAAATTCATCCCCAAATTGTTTAGTATTCACTAATGGCCCTGTATTGTGAACTTAGTGTTTCCCAATTAAGATAATGTGCTGTACTTTACCCAATAAGGAGTGGAACATTTGTAAGGCCTCATGGCTTCATAATTTTAGAAAAATATGTGTACATATCTCTGCTGTTGCAAAATCACCCGAAGTCCCCCAGTATTGATGTATATTTAGTGTCACCCAAGATTTTTCCTTCCTTCCTACCTTTCTCTTGCTTTTATTTCCTCTGTCTTTAAAAGGGAGCAAGGAAGATGATCTTTTTTTTCAATATACATTTTTTTTAAAGAAACTTAGATTACATAAATGTTACAAAAAATCATAGTAGGTTCCCATATGGCCCACTCCCTTGCCCTCCCACATTTTCCCACATCAACAACATCCTTCATTAGTGTGGTACATTTACCAAAATTGATGAACACATCTTGGAACATTGCCACTAAGCAATGATGACAGTTTACATAGTAGTTTACACTCTGTCCACACATTTTTGCAAGTTATTACAAGATATACAATGGCCTGTATCTGTCACTGCAATGTCATTCAGTGTAAATCCCAAGTCCAGAAAATGCCCCCAAATTATTCCTATTTTTTTCTCTCTGTCCCTTCAGAACCTCCAGTGGCCACTGCCTCCACATCCATGATAAAGCTTTTTCTATTGCTAGAATCACAAGTCTACAGTAGAACAACTGTAAATCTACTCTAATCCATCATCCGTTCCCCATTCTGAGGATTCTGTGATGGTGATGCCCACTCCACCTCTAATTGAGAGGGACCTTAAATCCCATGAGACACATGGAAGGGACTTTCTTGCTTGCTGTTGTAGACTCTCTCTGTTCCTTAAGATGGTGGTTGTCAGCCAACATGTTTTTGTTAGATGTCCTGGGTGAGTCCAATGAACTGGAGAGTATGTGTTGCAAATCTGCTGTGATTCAGGGCCCAGCTGTTACATGGACAACCCAAAGATTTAAGTCTCTTTGACATACAACTATCAACTCTAGTACTACTATAGGTTCAAATAGAAGGACAGCAGAGTCACGTGTAGGGAAAACACAACTGAGTCCAATTCTATCACACTGGGGAGCATAAATTCCAAAGTAGGGCCCAATGACAGGGCGCCAATCTCCTCAGCTGTCTGCCCTGCCTATAGTGTATGGATGTCTCTAGAGTTCTCAGGAGCCCCGCTATTTGAGGTAATATTTACTTCGGCAGTCAATGAGTTCCTGCTGAGATGTGCATAAGTGTAATCTCAGAAATGACTTCACGAATCACTTAGAAGTTTCTTAGCCATAGAAACTTATTTGTCTTTACCCTTTCCCCCTTTTGGTCAAGGTCTTTTTCCAATTGCATTGCTCATTGGTAAGCAAGATTATCTTAATCTTACCATTGCATTCATTTCAATTAAGACTCTTTGCATGTGAAATATCCAGAATAGGCAAATTCATTGTGACAGGAAGTTGAATAGAGGTTGCCTTTTACAGTAGATGAACTAGTGACAGTTGTTTTAAATAAACAGGTTTGTCTGACCTCCTGGGATGAGTTGCAGTGTACTCCTCACTTTGTATAATCTGGACGACTTTGTACAAAGTATGTATGATCTCTTCCTTGAAAGTTTGGAAGCACTTACCCTTGAAACAAACTGAAAGAGAGAACAGTTGGGAAAGTAAAGATAGGGGAAATGCCACCCTCGAATTAAAATTTGTTAATTCAAAATGTTTGCTGTAAAATTGATGGAAGATGAAATAAAGATATAAGAATAGCATTAAAAATTATAATGCAGCAAAAATACTCTTTTCAGTTTCAATTCGAGTGGGATTTATCTGGGTTGAATAAATTATTTATCTTGCCCATGCACTTTATTTTAGTTAGTTTTTTTTTATTTTTAAATAAAATTTAGATTACATAAATGTTACATCAAAAATATAGGGAATTCCCATATAGCCACCCTTACCCCTCCCACACTTTTCCCTGTTAACAACATCTTTCACTGGTGTGGTTCACTTGTTATAATTGATGAACACTTATTGAAGTATTTCTAATAACCATGGACTATAGTTTACATTATAGTTTACACATTGCCCCACACAATTTTATAGGTGTTAACAAAGTGTATAATGGCCTGTATCTGTCATTGCAATGGTGTTCAGGACAATTCCAGTGGTCCCATAGTACCTTCTGTTACACCTGTTCTTTCCTCTCCTTGTCAGAATCTCTGGTGGCCATTGACTTTATATCAATGATACAAGTTCTTCCATTGCTAGAATAATCATAAATATACTAAAGTCCATAATTACAACTCCCCCTTATGTTCATTCATTCCCCAAACTTGAGGATATGGGGATGATGATGCCAACTCTGTTTCTGAATGAGAGGGTGTTTAGATCCCATGGGGGAGGAGATGGAAGTGTCTTGCTCACAGTTGTAGATGCACTTTGTTTTTTGGGATGGACATTGTCTATCAGTGTTCGTCTGTTAGTTGTCCTGGATGAGTCCAATGAACTGAAGAGCAGATGTTGCAAATCTTGCTGAGATTCAGGACTCAACTAGCAAATGAAATGGGCAAATATTTAAGTCTCTGGAACATATATGTAATGAGTATATTGCTAATTACAAATTCAAATAAAAGGGGCCAAAGTATCATGAGTACGGAAATTGTAAATGAGTCTAACTCTGTCATTTTGGAGAGCATATCTTCCAAAGTAAGGCCCATTGACAGGGTGCTGAATATCTGAGAAGTCTGACCTGCCTAGAGTGTCTAAATGTCTCTAGAGCCCTCAGGAACCCTGTTGTTTGAGACACTGTTTACTGTGGCAGTCAATGAGATCCTGTTTGAGATGTGCATAAGCATAACCTCTGGAATCACCTCCCAATTCAATTTGAAATCTCTTAGCCAAAAAAGCTTACTTGTATCTAATATTTTCCCCTTTCGGTCAACGTCTTTTTGCAGATGCATCACTAGTTAGCACTTGGTAATAATCCTTTGTTGTCAGGGAGACGCATTCCCAGGAGTCATGTCCAATGCCAGGGTGAAGATAGTACATTTATATGCTGAGTTTGGCTAAGAGAGAGGCCACATTTGAGCAACAAGGAGGTTCTCAGGAGGTAATTCTCAGGCAATATATAATATTAGGCTAAGTATCAATTTCTTGATAAAAATTTCATAAGTACAACCATCAATATCAATGACCTAGCATAATGGTCTGTCCTTCTTTAATAGGCACTGTCTATGTACTTGGGGGATTCTTGCCACGTTGTTAGAGAATGTAGTAGGACATCCCAGGATGGGAATCCAATATTCTTTGACTATTGTGTGGGTCTCCCTGCACCAAGACAACACCCCATGGCCACTTGAACATATTCATATTCCATAGCGGTGTGCCACAGTTGCACCCCTCCACATATATCTCCCCATCACTGACACCCTACACCAGTGATTCTCCCCTACCAAAGATATGACCCTTCTGTGATCCAAAATTTTCCCCCAAAAAAAGGTAAAAACAACAAATAATAATAACAACAAAGAAAATGCAATATAAAAAAATAATGGTAAACATTAAAAAATAAAAAATTAGTACAAGAATTTTTTCAATGTTGCTTTAATCACTGTAATATCTGTTATCTTTTATGTTCAGTTACAATTTCTTATTTGTGTTCTCCCAGTGTCTCATTTTTTTTCATTTTATCATCAAATTTGATAGTTCAGAAGAAGCATACAACATCCACTTCCTCATATTTCCTCTTACTTTCTTTAAGTTACAACAGGATACTTCATGCAGTCATATTGTGTGCTAGCTCTTGAAGCATTTGTGATAGTCCCCCTGTTTTAGAGGTTTATTTCACTTTGTTGGAGAAGTATATTTGTAGTGGTTTACCAGGTGATTTTAGAGGGTAAATAAAGAAATCAATTTTTAAAATTTTGTAATTGTTTTAAAATATGTTATAAAATTATATCTAGAAATATAAACCCATATTTTTCAGAGGCATTATTAGTAAAAGCTAATAAGGGAATAGCTTCTAATGTTTCTTTCTCAAAGTGAATAAAATATAAATGTAGCATAATTGGTATTTAACATACTAAAAATAAGGAACATAATTTAGACAATTCTCCCATGTTCTTAAAAAAAAATACCCATTTTTAAAATAATTCCTAATTTATTTTGAATGGCTAAAATATTAACAATTAATACAAATATTAAAATATTTCATTGATAACAAAATTATATTTCTGATACAACAACTTCCTCATCCTCTTTCTCTCTACCCCACCTTTTTCTCCTATTCTCTTTCTCCCCCACTTTCAGTTCTTCACCCTTGCCACTTTTACCAGAGACCACAGAATATATTCAAAAATATTTACAAGAAAGCCTCAGGGAAAAGCAAAAAACAAACAACCAGGAATTAGGAAGGTAGAAAGAAGTACAGTGAATGTGATTACAAAAATGGAAGCAAATTTAGAAAATTGCGTGCATCAGTAACTATTATAGTTAAGGGATCCATTATATATTGCACCTTTTTCGGTTTTTCAAATAATTACAATATGTTTTTTAAATTAGAGAAGTTGTCAGTTTACAGAAAAATACAGGATTCTCATACACCACCCCACCACCAACACCTTGATTGGTGTGTAATATTTGTTTCAGTTGATGATAGAACATTTTTATAATTGTAGTATTAATTAAAGTCAATGTTTTAACATAGAGTTACCTGTTTGTCTTAGTGTAGATCAATGGATTTTTTGTAAATTTTTATTGTTACCATATTTACAATTAAACATTTCACCTTTTAATCATAGTATATTTCAGTGCTGCTAATTATCTTCACAATGTTGTGCTACCAGCACCACCATCCATTACTTAAACATTTCCATGATTGCAAATAGGAACCTGTACATTTTAAGCATTACCTTCCCACTCCCTATCCCCACACGATCCCCTAGTAATCTATATTCTAGGTTCTGACTCTGTGAGTTTGCTTATTCTAATTGTTTCAATTCAATGAGATCATATAATATTTGTTCTTTTATGGCTGGCTTACTTTTTAACTTATTGAGAGTCATTTTGTGACCAAACTATTGTCTGTCCTGGAGAATGATCCATGTGCACTTGAGAAGAATGTGCATTCTTCTTATGTTGAAGTGTTCTATATATATCTCTTAGGTATAGACAGTTTAAAATAACAGCCAAGTCTTGCACTTCCTGATTGATCTTCTGATTAGATGTTCTATCCATTATTGAAAGTGTGATATTAAAGTCGGCTACTATTAATGTAGAACCATCAGTTTCTCCTTCCAAATCTGTCAGTATTTCCTTCTTATGTGTTGGGGCTCTGGTATTTAGATGCATTTATATTTATATATCATCCTTTTATGAGCATATACTGATCATGTTTGTCCCTTGTATTTGTTTTTGACTTAATGTCTATTTTATCCAATATTAATATACACAACTCAGCTCTCTTCTGGTAACTAATTTCATGGTGCATATTTTTACCATTCTTTCAACCTCAACTTACATCTCTCTTTGAATGTAAGGCTCTTCAGACTGCACATATTTGAATCATGATTTTGTTTCCATTCTGCCAACGTCTGACTTTTGGCCAGAGAGTTTAATCCACTTACATTAAATTCTCTACTGATAATACAGAATTTCTTCTGCCATTTTGAATTTACCTTTTGTACATCATAATCATTTTCTGTCCCTCACTTCCGTTAATGCCTACTTTCATAATTATTTGATTATTGTGTTGTTGTTTTTTTGTATCATATTGAGTGCATTTTCTTTTCTCTCTAGTTATATTTCCCATTTTTTTTTTGCTTGTGGAACCATGGGGTTAAAATTTACCATTTAAACATATAACATTCATATTTGACTTGATATTAATTAATCTTCAGCTACACACACTATACTTTCCCTATATTTCTCTGCCTCCCACCTTTTATTTTGTACTTTTTATCACTATATCTTTGTACATTTTATGTTGGAAAACATAGATTTATCATTACCTTTTAGGCATTTGCATTTTAGCAACTTTAGGAAGTAAGAAGTGGTGTTACATCCCAAATAATAAACTACAATAATAATAGCGTTTATAATTACTCAAATAGTTACCTTTGCCACAGGTCTTTATCACTTTATTCTGCCTTTTCCTTCAGTCGGAAGAAGTATGACTAGCATTGCTTATAAGTTAGGTTTAGTGGTAATGAAATACTTAAGCTTTTGTTTATATGAGAATGTCTTACTTTCTTGCTTATTATTAAAGGAAAGTTTTGCAGATATAAAATTCTTGTTGACAGTTATTATATTTCAGGACTTCATGTATTTCAACTCAATGCCTTCTTGCCTTCATGGTTTCTAATGAGAAATAGGCACGCAATCAAAATGGAACTCCTTTGTACATAACACACTGGTTTCCTCTTGCAGATTTCAGAAATCTTTCTTGTACTTTGCATTTGATAGTGTGATCAAAATGTGACAGGAAGTATTTTTATCCATTTTTATCATTTTTGGTGTTCTCTGAGATTCTGCATGTACATATTCATGACATTTATTAAGTTTGAGAAGATCTTTCTCATTATTCCTTTGAAGATTCTGTGTTTGAATATTCCTGTTTCCAGGACTCCCATAATGTGTATATTGGTGCAACTGAATGTGTCCCAGAGGTATCTTAGGCTATTTTCACTTTTTTTTAATATTCATTTTTTTTCTTTCTGCTTCTCAGCCTGGCTTATCTCAAGTGTCCTGTGTTCAAGTTCAATGATTCTAACTTTCTTTTGACAGTTCCAATCTGCTCTTGAAACCCTTCTGAGCATTATTCATTTTAGTTATTGTGGTCTTCAACTCCAGTAGTTCTGTTCAGTTCCTTTTTAAAATCTCTGTCTCTTTAGTAATTCTTTAAAATTGCTCATTCATTTTTTCCTGATACACTGTAGTTTTTTCTCTGTATTTTCCTTCATCTCCTTGAGTATATTTAAGTTTAATTTTTAAAAAGTCTTTGATCAGTATGCCTATATTTTTTTCTTCTTCATTGGTGTTTTCTGGATTTCTATCCTCTCCTTTTGGATGGGCCATCATTTCCTGTTTCTTGTACTCTTTTCTTGCACTGCACATTTTGAAATATTAACTCTGTGATTTATTCCCTGATGTGTTTGTTTCTTGGTTTTCTAACTAGCTGGTGAAAAGACAGATCTTTTCTTAAGCTTCTGCCCTTCTATTCAGAAGTTCTGCCCAATTTGAATGCAGTGTGCATGGTTTATCCTGTATTTCTGGGCATGTCTTTTCCTCTACTTTTCCTTGTTATAAGTTACAGAGTTCCCCTATACATGGGAGATTGATTTTCCCCTCTGTTTTTCACCATACACACCTCTCTATCCTGGTTATTAAAGCAAGTAAGCCTTTGTCCCAGACTGATCTCCACTATAGTTTTTTTAAACTTCTTTTGTCTCAAGCTGCTCTTGTCTAGAGGGCAAATTCTTGGATCTGGGCACAATGGAGGGGACTTTCCCAAATCTTTTTTCCACCAATACAAACCTAGGGACTCATGAAGGGGGAGAAGATATATTCCAAAGTGTTGTGCCCTGCAGAGGGCATCAGGAAGGGTGCAAATAGCTACTCCAGCAACTCTCCAAAGCTGAGTTTTCCTGTCCTGCCCAGAAAATACAATCCTTCAGCTCACTGTCCACCATAACCAAGAGGAAATGCACCATTTTTAAGTCTCTTTTGCCATCACCTGTGTGTGGGGCATGGGAAACAATGGCAACTGCCTTTGACTCAAGTGGTTTAAAGTAATAGCTGGCTGCCAGTGATCTGAATTTGCTTATCAAAGTCATGATCAGTGATCAGCTGTACCCATACCTGGTCTTGGGGAAGAGGATTTTTATGTCCCTTTCTGTACTAACTAAGGCCTGAATTCCACAGTAGCCAACCACAAGAGTGGGGGCATGGGTGCCAAGAGTAGCTGGGCAGAGAGAGTAATTTACTGTTCTTTACCTTAATTTGTAAGCCTTTTCCTCCTGCTCTTCCCTGGGTGCTCTACAGTGTTCTTCTGGTCTCCAAAGTTTCAAAATAGCTGATTCAGATATTTCCTGCCTCTTTAATAGTTATTTTGGTGGAGTCACTGAATACTGGAGCTCCCTACTCAGCCATTTTCCCTCAATCCTCCCCTTGTATATTACATCTTAACTAACATACAACACGGAAATTTCAGCAGCATTATGATTCTACCCTTCACTTGCCTGTCAGAGACAAGACAATTGTGAGAAACTAGAGACTCTATACCTAGTCTTAAATTGTAGCTTGAATTTATTATCAGAATAGCAGTTGAGCTTGGAAAAGTAACTTCATCTTTTTAAACCAAAAAATAACTAACATTGAATAAAATTTTGTGGCATATCATGTTCAACTTCATGAGCATATTGTTACTGCAGTGTTCATAACTCTGAGAGACATTAAAATACTTTTATTATATTTTTAAGTTATATATTATTAAGTCTGTTAAGGAAGCATAGAAATAAAATATGATTTATGTATTAATTTAAGTAATATAAATTAAATATAATTCTAAACTAAGTTTATTTTTTCACCAAATACTGAGCAACAAATGGGCCCCAAAGCAGAAGCAATATATTTTTTCTTTAAGTTATATGTATGCTTCATATATGACACTAATTAAACAGTAAAATTTTATTTGGTTGAGATTAAATCCAATGAACCCCAATAATCTATGCTATTAAAGACTGAAAATTTCATCTCTGTCATATTAATCAAATAATATATTTTGATTAAATTTTGTTGATATTCTTGACAATATTAAATTCTGGCATCTCTTGGTGTCTGATTTTTTGTAGATCAAGATGTTGGCTTAGAAATGAAGGTTTATGTTGTAGTAATAAGGCCTTATCAGAGAAATTCTCTATACATTATTTTAAGGATCTATAAACATAATAGAAAAATATTTGTGTGGTTTAGCCATTTTATCCAATCTGCTCTTCATAGTGGTAATTCTGTTAGCTAGCATTGCAATACTATTAAAATGGTTCTTTTTATGTGTAGATGATTTCACTTTAAGAGTTGACTGATGTTAGTAAGAAAAAAATGGAGATCCTGAAATTTTAAAAAAATGTGATCAATCTGTAAGACTCAAATAAAAGCATTTTTCAACACATATAATCAGAAAACAAAGTGGTAGATGCCATTGAGAATAGATATATGAACACTGATCATGGGAAGAAGGAAAGTTAGGATATCAGCTACCACCAATTGTTCTAAGAGTTAAGAATTTTCTTGTACATCACCTTATGTAACCTACAGACAAATATGCAAATGAAAAAATTTAGCATACTCTTATAGATAAGAAACCTGAAACCCAGTTGTACTTACAACTTAACCAAAGCCAAACAGTTACTAGCAGAGCCAAGTGTCAAGCCAATATTTCTCTCACTCCACAAAGTTATTTTCACTCAGCCATATTGTAATCCTATTGTGACCTGACAACATTCTGAAATCTTACCCTCAAGAAACATCATCACTTATTAGACTATTGGAATTCTTTTTAAAAATAATCACGCTAACATAGACCAAGAAGTTAAAAAATAAAACTTAAAACGAACTCTAAATTTATTGGCTAGCAAGTAAAACAACTTTTAAATATGTTTATTTTCCTCTATCAGAAAAAAAAAAATTATGGTCTTGCATTGGCATGTACCAAGAAGACAGTTGAAAGCTACTAATGTCTCCATTTAAAAATTTACCTAATTTTGAAATGTGGTTCTTTATTTCTAGTGTTCCTAGTCTATATCTTCAATCAAGTATATTATAGCAAATTTCTAAATTATATCTATTGAACTAGATATGTAATGAGCCATTCTTATTTTCCCTCCTATATTCCATGAAATACATGCAGTTCAATTTTTAATACAACTCTTAAGTAGTACACCCTATCATTTATTTAAATTCTAAAGTATATGCTATAGTAGGAGATTCAGGCTTATAGTTTCTAAAATATTGTATAAGTGATGAAAAACCTTTCCTTTTACCTGTGGAACTGAAATGCTCAATGAATTAAGGCACACTAAGAAACGAAGTGCTTGGATTCTTACACCTGCTTACCAAGTTCTTCCTGAAGTCCATAAGGGTTTCCCCAAAGAGAAAACACACTCTCTTCTGAGAAAAAAAGGGCAATCAGATGATTTGTTTTTCTTGTCATAAAAAAGTGGAATGTTTCTGGAAAAATGAACTACATGAAAAAATGATACCTGGATGCACTTTGGCTTTTGGAAGAAAATGAACTTTTGCAGTGTAAAATAAAATGCATAAGATTATAAAGAAAATCTAATCAAAACATATTCCTACCTGTTATACTTATTGCCTATGTGGCATTAAGTTAATAACTTAAAACACTGAATTCCCTTTACTGGGAATATAGCCTTTATACTTTTCTCAAAATTTCCCTTAAATGTACATAAATGAAATAATATGAAAGCATAAATCTATGACAGTTCATAATATTTCATGAAATTTACTATGATGATATTTCAATTATCAAGAGAGTCAATTCTAAGTGGTATGAGATATAGTTTGAGCTCATTGATAATTTCATAAAAGAGATAAGATATGAATATTGTACACTTCTGGATAAGAAGCATGAACAGGACAGATGGAGCAGTAGTTAGATATTGTAATTCTTCTATGTAATAGAACATCAGAATATTAGAATTCTGACACTAATCTACAGACTCATACTTAGCTATGATAATAAAAAACTCTTGGAAATATTTTGAATAAACATGGATGTTGGCATCCACAATTAAATATTCTAACTTAAATGTGTACTGTTGGTCATGGTGTCCGGATTTAAATGAAGAAAGAAATAGAGAAATATGTTACTGTTAGGCAGTCCAATTGGGAACAATCAAATTAATTATATGTCACATAAAAATCATCTATAGTTTCAATCTAAGCCCAGCTAAAATTTAAGGAAGGCTTATGTAGAAACAAATAAGCTCATTTTACAATTTAAGTGATAAACCGTAGAGCTAAGGTAGTCAACAGAAATTTGCAAAAGTAGAATAATTTTGAAGGACTCACAAAATCTGATTTCAGGACTTATCATCACGCTAAATAATCATTAGAATGTGGTAACGGTGAAAATGTAAATACCAAGGTCAGTGGTACAAAATAGAGTATTCATAAATAGATTCACCCGTATTTGGTCAATTGATTTTTAGTGAAAATGCCAAGGGACAATCATGGGAGAAGTGTAGTCTATAAAAAGCATGATGCTGAAAAAAAAATTGAACAATCTTTTTTTAAAAAATGGAGACTTTAACTCATTGTTTACAGTATATATAAAACATCTCTTAAACTAGTCCTTAGTTTAGATTAATATGAAGCCAACACTATAAAAATTTTAAAGTAAAAATAAGAGAACATTTGAGGGACCATGGTTTAGTCCCATTTTTACATAAAATGAAAAATGTATGAAGCATAGAAGAAAATTGGATATATTGTACTTCATTATATTAAAATGTGTTCTGTGACAATTGTTGAGGGAATGACCATATCACGGAATTAGAGAATATATTTGCTAAATAGCTATTTGGCAAAGACCATATATACATTATATTTATTTTTTTTTAATTTTTTAAGATACTTAGATTACATAAATGTTACACACAAAAAATAGGAATTTCCATATGCCCTGCTCCCCACACCTCCCAAAACCTCCCATATAAACAACATCTTTCATTAGTGTGTCACATTCATTGCAATTAATAAACACATCCTGGGGCATTACCACTGAGCATGGGCCTTAGTTCATATTGTAGTTTACACTTTCTCCCACACAGTTCTTCAGGTTATGGGAATTGTCATTGCAATGTCATTCAGGATGATTCCCAAGTCCTGAAAAAGCCTCTGTATTACACCTGTTTTTACCTCTCCCTGCCCCCAGAGCCTCCAGTGGCCACTGTCTGCACATAAATGTTGTAATTTCTTCCATTGCTAGAGTCACATTAAGTCTATAGTAGAATACCAATAAGTCCACTTTAGTCCATAGTTCATCCCCAATACTGAGGATTCTGGAATGGTGATGTCCACTCCATCTCTAATCGAGAGGGGCCTTCCATTCCATATAGACAATGGATAGGACTCTCTCACTTGCAGTTGTGGGCTCTCTCATTTCCTTGGTATATTTATATTTAAATAACTTTTAAGACTCAATAATATGGAGTTAAAAGAAAAGGAAAACAAAATTAGAAAAGCATGAACAGACATTTCACCAAGAAAAATATGTCAATGGCAGCTAAACCCCTAGAAGGAGGTTCAATATCATTCATCAAAAGGAAATGCAATTTTAAATCACAATGTGACCACAAAACCTATTAAAATTGCTAAAATAGAAATGTATAATAGTAATGTGATAATACAAACTGCTTACAAAAATACAGAGCAACTTCAAGTCTCAACCATTGCTTGTAGGAATGCAAACTGATGCAGCCACATTAGGAAACAATCTATCAGTTTCTTATGAAGTGAAACCACCTACCCCATGTCCTAATGATCTCACTCTTTATTCTTTACACACTCCAAAGAAAGAAAACATATGTCCAAATAAAAATCTGTAAACAAGTGTTTATATTTCATAAATGGAAACAATCCACATGTCTGTCCACTAGTGAATGGACAAGCTATTTTTATTTCTTGTGTATAAATATACAACTCACAAAATTTGTTTACAAACTTTTGAAACATTCAAGTACACAGATGGATCTTAAATATATTATGCTGAGTGGAATAAGATAAACTCAGAAGGCTACAGACAATACATTTTCACTTATATCACATTATGGACAGAGCACAATTATAACAATTGAGAACACAAGCCAGAATTGAAGGAAAAGAGAAGTGATTGACTACACAGTGGTTCAGAGGACTTATTATGGAGATGGAAATGTTCTAAAATTGATTATGGTGACACAAATTGCAAACGTTTGCCAAATTCATCTAACTGGCATATGGAAATGATGGATTTATGTATTTATATTAAAATAATCTTAGCTTTAAGGCTAACTATTATTTAAATTATCCTTTACTGCAGAAGTGGAGTTATCTTTACACAGAAAGTACTCACTAGAAGGAAGCATAAGGGAGCCTTCTGTATCGTTAGCAATGTTTTGCTTCCTAGTCTTGATCCTGTTTACAGGGTTATTTTCAGATCATGAGAATTCAATACTCTTTATAGTAACGATATCTGGACTTGTGTATATTTATATTATCTACAAAAATATTAAAGACAAAATAAAACCATTCTTGTGTTGTACATATACTAATAAATTCTATGATCCCTTATTTAAGTGCTCTTTGAATCAGTCTTATCAACTTACTGATTTTTCTATAATGAAATAAGGAGAAATTTGCCATATAGTAGTTTTATAATTGTATGAGTCATGTTTTTCACATTTTGAAATTTATAGTTTAGTACGTTTTAAGTCAGTTAGATTTTTTCAAAGTTTTCTTTTTCTTATTTCAAACTGAGTTCACTTCATATGTGATCTTTCCACTTTTTCATTCCTTTATTGCAGTTTCTATGGTGACAATCACACTTGTATTTTTCTTTATTGTCAATTTCTGTTTTTCTACTGAATTTCTCAGTTCTTGGAATAACATTTTCAAATCTTTGAGATTTATCCATATCATATCAGATAAATATAACTTTCATGGTGTTTTAAAAACTTTTTATATTTTCATTCATATTATTTTAGTATATTAAATTAATGTGTTATTTTTCCTGCCAGTACCACTCTCGTGTTTTAATGATGGCCTTACTATATCATGATAACTTTCTACATTGAGTTC
>JAQZBX010053009.1:0-18996 GCA_029593785.1 Cabassous unicinctus | reverse complement strand
TCTTGGCTCTCCCGTGTCTCTCTCCTGCTACGTCATCATCCTGCTACATGGCTTGGCGCACCTTCTATATTTTTCTTTATTTTACCAGGAGGTACCAGGGATCGAACCCAGGTCCCTCCATATGGGAGACGGATGCCCAATCATTTGAGCCACATCTGCCCCCCCTTCTATTCTCTTTAGGCAGCAGCGGGAACTGATCCTAGGGCCTTCTGGAGTGGGAGAGAGGTGCTCAATTTCTTGCGCCACCTCAGCTCCCTGGTCTGCTGCGTCTCTTATTGTCTCTTCTCTTTTTGTTGTGTCATCTTACTGTGTGAGCTCTCCGCGTGGGCCAGCACTCCACATAGGCCAGCACTCCACTCAGGCCAGCTTGCTGCATGGGCCAGCTAGCCTTTCACCAGGAGACCCCGGGACTAGAACCCTGGACCTCCTGTATGGTAGACGGGAGCCCAATCACTTGAGCTATATCCATTTCCCTCCTTTTTTGCTTTTTGACCTTCTTTGTTCTACTTTCCTATTCCTTCATTATGCTTCCTGGGAAATTTCCCAAATGAGCTACTTGCCCCCAAATCCTTGTCTGAGGGGAAATCAAATTAAAGACAGGGACAGTGGCAGAGCCAGGGTTTCTCAACCTCAGTACCATTTTGGACCCAGTAATTCTTTGTTGAAGGGGCTGTCCTGTTTACAGCAGCATCCTGGTCTCTTCCCACTAGATGCCAGTAACAACCCCCAGTCTGACAGCCAAAAATGTCTCCAGAAATTGCTAGGTATCCCCTGGGGCAAAAATCCCCCTTTTCCCCCAGCTATGAACTACTGCTCTATACCAGGCTTGGCTGTCTCCCTCACCAGGGCTGGAGAAAAAATTCCAAGCCCAAAGATTCCTTCCCTTTCCCTACTGCCCTTCAGACAACATAAATGAAACCACTGGAATTTACAAAAAAAAAAAAAAAAATCCTTTATTAGAGATGAGTGAGATAAGTCTGAGATGAACGAAATGAGACCCTGGGGGCTCAGAAGACAACCTTGTTCCTGTGGCACCACAGACCATGCAGGTCTCCCAGGGAAACCATGCAGCCCCAGGGCCAGACTGTGTCACTGGCCTGTGGTGCTCTCGGCCTCCCTGCTTGGCCTCTGGCCCACGCCCACCAGGGCTGAAGCTCCCAGGGATGCAGGAAGCTGCGGTGTTAAAGCTGAGATGTTAGTGGCTCATGACAGCTCGTGTGTATCTGCTTTCTAACATGGGCTGAAGAGCCCAAAGCAATGGCTCTAATGGCGGTGTTTCTGGCAGAGGAGCAGACCCTTTCGGTCTCTGTTCTCCCATTCCTCTCATTCTTCTTTCTTCCTTCTTGGCCCTTCCCTCCCCCCAGACCAGAAGGCTCCCAAGTTGACCAAGAGAAAGAGAGAAGTAGGGCTCAATCATCCAAGACCATCCCTTCACTCCCTGCTAAATCTAGGAGAGTAGGCAAATGGGGGTGAGTCCTACCCTACTTCCTGGCTGGAGAATATGGTACAGAGAGATCCCCGAGAAGGCCGTGCTGTCCCTCAACAGGAGTGATACTCAGAATATTCAACAGCAGTACAGCATGGGCACTGACCAAACAGAATGGAAAGGGGCTGCAGATAGCTGCTATGATCACATGGGCACAAACCTGCTGATTGCCAGCCCTGCCCATGAGCCTGGAACCATCCCCTGGACTGTGGCCCAGCCCATTCCCAAGCCCAATCCTGGGACCAGACCCTCCCCAGCAAGGGAGCACATCTGCAGCCCTCATCTTATTTATTGTTGCACCCCACCCCAGGCCTAGCACAGGCCTGGACATAGAGCTGGAACTCAGTAAACAAACACTGGACTAACAAATGGCCGAGAGAACAGTTCCTAGACCGGCAGAATCCCTGGTCTGGATGTGGAGAATGATGGAGGGCTGGTCCTACCCTGGTGGAGCTCTCAGACTAATGGAAGAAACAGTTCTGGTCTGATGATGGAGTCTGGGTTCTGCAGCTGAAGCGAGTTCTGGAGCTCTCAGAGTCTGCCATGGGGCTCTCGGGCCCCTGGGTGGGGTAATGAGATAGAGGGGAAAGAACCACCATCAGCCGTAACATGGAAGGGCCCAGTGTCCTTGGCAGTGGCATGGGCCATGTGAGGGAGAAAGGCCAGCCACAGAGTTACAAGGGAAAGAGAGAGCGAGACCCAAGGGAAGGAGCACCCCAGCTTCCTAGTCTTGTGGACTCTAGTCCCGGCTTTGAATGTGGGGGTCCAGCATGGGGGTGGTTCAGGCACACAGGGCTCAGCAAGGAGCTAATCTTGAAAAGTTGCACAGAACTTGCCAGAAGAACCCCAGTCCTTGAGCCATCTCCTTCAGTGAAGCCAGCCTGGGGAAAGAAGGATAAAAACTGATATTCTTCTAAGCATCTATTATGTACCAAGTGTTTATCTAACTCAATTTCACTACTGCCCTATTGTGGGTGGATTCAATTATGCCCATTTTACAGATGATGGAACGAAGGCTTGAAGAAGTGAAGCCATTTGCCCAAAGTCTCCTGACTCTAAAGCCTGAGCTCTTATTATCCTTCGTTCCACATTGAAAGACAGCAACAAAATGCTGGGCAATGGGTACCTGGTTTTCAGGGCAATAGAGGAACCAGTATGTGGACACAGCTTTGTGTCTGGCACCTGATTTTGATGGGCTGAGGATGATGAGTCCCCAGAGAAACCCAGGTGCTGCCCCTTCCACCCCCTACTCCCAACAAAGACAACCCCGAGGAATCCCCAGGGAAACAAGGGACAGAGAAGGCTTCCTTCCTGATACAACTGGCTCTGCTCCATGCCCACTCCGAGGCTGCTCAAGGAAGTGTATGGAATTGTTCAAGAATGGGATTCAGCCAGGAGAACCTGGATTAAGGATGGTGGCCCTTGCCTCATCCCTGTCACATCCCTGTTTGCCTGGGAACTGGAAGTCTGAGTGGATTCCAGGACACTCCTGCACACGGGGACAGCCTCTTCTGCAGGGAAGTGGTTCCTTCCCTGAGTCACCAGCCTGACTGGCAGGGCTTTGCTTGCCCTCTCCTAGCGAGCAGCCAGGGCTTGGGCCTCATCACCTCTCCTGTCCCTCAAGGCCTGGGCACTCCTCAGTTTCTCCTGGCCCTGGGTGGGAGCGGAAGGAGCAGCAACAGGACAGGGCATGGCCGAGCTGTAGCCACCTGGGCCCATATGTGCCCCCATCATGGGGACACATACGCTTCCTCTTGACCAAACCTGCCTCCCAGGCACCCTGCCACCTCCCCTTAAACCACAGTCCCAGAGCTCCTACTGGTATGTTCCTTCTGAGCAGAGGCTGCTGTGCCAAGGAACTGTCTTCCAGGCTCGGTCATCCCCCGCCGATAGGAGCGAGTGCTCTCGGAGCTGGAAGGCAGGGAAAGGCCAGCATGACCCCCACACCCAGAGAACTCCTCAGAGTGGGGAGAAAGGGCTCAAGTATAGAGCAAGGCTGGGGGCTTAGGGTGAGTGGGCAAAGAGCCCACCAGGCCCCAAGAGGCCCAAGAGGCCTGTAACTGATCTCCAGAAGTATTTGGGGGATATTCCCAAGTCTATTGTCCCCAGTCCCCAACTGAAAGGGTCTGCAAGGAAAGAAAAGGACTGGACCCAGGGTTGAGGTGGGAGACAGACTGAAGACCCCACTCCGAGCCTCCAGAACAAGCTACACAGGTGGAGCTGAGCCTGCTCTACTCTGACTTCAGCAGCCTGGGTCCCAAGCTCCTCCCCAGCTCTCTAGGCCAGACTCAGGAGCAGGTGTGTGTGGGGAGGAGGGGTGGAAAGGGGTGGTGGTGGGGAGGAATCCAATCACCTCTTGCTCCAGGGCCAGCATTTCTGCATTTGCCGTGGGCCTCAGAACTGAAGGTATCCCAGTTTTCACATAGTAACCATTTAGAGGTGGGGAAATGGATGCTCAGAGAGGTTAGGAGATTTGCCCAGGTTGCAGAGCTGGGCCCTCACCAACCTGAACCTGACGGGGGGATACATCTCTGCAGGGGTGGTCCCACATGGCAGGCTGGGCCGGGAGGTGCCCGGGGGCTCCCGGAGACCCTCTTCAGAGCCGGGTGGGGCTTGGCTGGGACCCCCAGGTTCCATGGGGCTTGTGAGGCTGGAGGAGGAGGAGGCTGGACTGCCCAGACTCTCAGAGGCTCCAGGGGGCTCTGAGCTCAGGCTGGGGGCTTCGGGGCGATCTGGAATCAGAAGGGACAGGCCTGTCTTTATCACTCACTCTGTGCTCAATTTCAAAGCAGTCTTTGGCTTCTAGGGTTTGTCATGGTTCTTTCCAAGCTCCCCATCTACCTCCCAGCATTCTCCTGCAACTCTTCCCCATCATGCTTTGGTCTCTTGAGCATCATTCATTCACGACAGCCAGGGCTACTGTGACCCACTGTTTTGTTTCTGCTTACAACATCTCCTCAGTCTGGACTCTACCCCCATCCCTAAGTCTCAGCTCAGATGTCACCCCCACCAGGAAGCCCTCCTAAACCACCCCCACTCCCCACAGGATATGCTCCTTCCCTCCTCTGAGCGCTCAGAAAAAGAACAAAGTTCTTGAGAACAGCCAGGTGCTGTGCTAGGTGCTGGAGAAAGAGTGGTCACCAAAACACTCAAGTCCCTGTTCTTTTAGGATTTACGTTCTATATCACATTTTGCCTTGCAATATAATGAATTATGTCGCAGTTTTTATCTCCACCACTAGCCTACTCGGTAGCCCTCAAAGGACTTGGCATACAATGGATACTCAATAAACGCTTCTTTCGCTCTCTCTTTTTATTTAAGTGAAGTACTGAGAATTTGTAATAAGATAGACCTGGGTTTGAATCCCACCATCATTCATTAGCTGTGTGATCTTGGGCATGTAACTTAACATCTCTGTTCCTTTACCTGTAAAGGGGACATGACAACCTCTACCTGACAGGTGACTATGAGGATGATCTGGACTAACACACATGGACCCTTAGCTCAGATCTCCAGCACACAGTGGGCCTTCAAAGAATGACATGAGGAGCATTTTTCTGGGCAGCCAAACGTACCTCCGCTGGCATATCCTGCATGCCCTTGAACCATGGTCCGAGCAGGGTTTTTGACTGGCAAGGGTGGGGGGCTATCCTCACTCTGGCTCCGGGTGGCAGCAGGTCCCAGGCTGGCGATGGTCTCATAGGTCTTGTTGCTGATGTCCAGCCTCCCACTGCCCCAGCGGCCTTGAACTGGGGGCTTCAGAGGGCAGCGCTGCTAGGGCCAAAGTATAGGAAGAAGGACAGTCTGGGAGGGACAACAGCTCAGCCCCAGCCTTCCCCACACTAGGCCCAATCTGGCTCTTTACTTCTGCCATCTCTGGGGGATCCAGCCAGCCCAAGGACCCATGGGACAGGGACTGGGACCCACCTTTTCCTCGTCATCCTCCTCACTGTCAGAGCCAGGCTCCATGGAAATTCCCCAGGAGTAGTCCACATGCAGTGGAAAGGCAAGCGTCCCAGCCTGGGCCTGCTCCAGCTGCCACAAACAAAGGCTTGGCAGTTCAGAGGGTCAGGGACTCAGTGGAGAGAGAAAAAGGGCCAGGGCCATCCCCCTATCCAAGACCTCACCAGCTCCTCACACTCCTTGTGTTGCTTCTTCCTGGCAATGTCCAGAGCTGTCTCTCCTGCCTCGTTCACTGTGAAGGGTAAAGTCAGGGACTAAGGCCAAAGTCAAAGAGGCATTATAGCTTAGATGTTGAGATGGGCTCTAGAATCAAATTATCTGGGTTTGAATCCTGGCTCTGTCACTTCCTGGCTGTGTGATCTTGGGCAAGTTACTCAACCTTTCTGGGCCCCAAGTTTATTTATGAAATGTATATGATACTTGTAACTAACTGACAAAGCTGTTGTGAGGATTAAGTAAGTTAGTATATGCAGAGCTCTTGGCATATTACCAGGCACATGTTAAACAGTAATTGTTAGCTATTTCAATCACTATTTAGATTCAACTAATATTTATTTGGCTAGGTGTATTCAGGAACATTATTTCATATTATCCTCTTAGAAGTCCTCCTACATAAAATGAATTATCCCCATTTTACAGATGATGAAGCTGAGGTTCAAGCAATGAAATGACAAACCCCCAAGGTCAAAGAGATGGTTAGAGACAAGACAGGATAGAACCCAGGTCTGTCTGCAAAGTCCATGCTTGTTACCAGTGCTCTTTGTTTCTAGGGAAAAGCAGGAGGTCCCACACAAAGGGTAGTCAGGGATGAGGGTCTGGTGGAGGAGGTGTTCGGCCCCACCTGTGCCAACTGGAGCTCTCGCTTTCAGCAGCAGCTTGAGGCAGTCGGGCTGGTTGTAGAGGGCAGCGTAGTGCAGAGCGGTGTTCCCGTCAGGGGCCTTGGCATCCAGGTGGCCGCTGGGAGGTGGTCATGGAGGAAGGAAGGGGGCAGACAGCTGAGGGGATGAGAGTCGGGAAAAAGAAGAAGAGGAAAGGAGGGAGGGGGTGGGGAGAAGAGGAAGGAAAGAAGGAGAGAAGTGCAAGGAGGTGGGCAAAGGGGCAGGGAGGCTCTCACCCATTCTGGATGATGAAGTCCACGAGGGGCAGGGAGGCTTGGTTGGCGACTCTGACGGCCAAGTGCAGGGCAAGCTCTCCAGGTGCCTGAACACAGGTCCACACCTCTTGAGTTTCCCCCCAGCTCATCTGTCCCTAACCCAAGATTACCATCATGAGCTCTTGCCATCCCCTGGTACCTCAAGCTGTGAAGCTGCCAGAACCCCTGAGAGATGAGACTTCGGGAGGGGGTGAAGGACCACTCCTTCATTACTTCCTTCAGTGGTTCCTCTTCCTCTTGCTCCCAACGGAAGAGGTCCCCAAACTTTGGATCTTGGCTCTGGGCTCCTCTCTCTGCTCCCACTGCACCCCTGAGACCTCAGCTAACTCCTGTTTTCAGCTATTGCTCCTGTGCAGGTTGTTGCAAATCCCTACCTCACCTAAGTGCTGTACCCTCTCTGCCCACCAAGATATCAAGCAGGCAGCTCAAAGATATCCACTTCATGGTGTCCAATCAGCCAGCGACGCCTGTCAATTTAGTCTCTCAGCTGTCTCTGGTATCTTTTCTTCCTATCTCTCACCAGACTGGACCCCCTCGCTCATCTGATGTTTCAGTTACTGGTAGCGCCAAGGCAATGGGCTTCTCCGCTTTAATTGGACCTGCCCTTATTCATTTCCAAGTGTATCCAAGAAAAAAAGATGCTAAAATTTACTGCACACCCATGACGCACCAGACCCTCTACATACATGACTTAAGTCTCACTTCTACCATGTGGGTGCTATTATTAGCCCATTTTACAAATGAGGAAATGGAGACTCAGAGAAGTTAAGTAACCTGGATCATATGACTAGGAAAAGAGAGCCAGGATTCTGGCCCAGATCTGTTTAACCGAAGCTGTGCTCTTTCCCACTGACCCCTCTGATGTGTGGGTTTTGAGCAGATGTCAGAGGTGGGCAGAGGGAGTCATGGCTGGTCCTGCCAGAGGACTGGGTAGTCTGTGAGTGTGGGTGGGTTACAAGTGGCCCTCACAGGGGATTCCCACCTGCCCGTCAGGCCCTGGAAGCAGCTGTCCAAAGTCCAGCCCGTTGGCAAAGGCCTCTAGTACTGACAAGAGGTCCCGGTTGCAAATATCTGTCCAGAGTCTCTGAGGCTCAGGTGTGGACCGGCGGGCAAACCTGCGTTCCACATATTTGGCCACGATATACTCCCTGCGGGTGCTCCTGCCAAAAACAGCCAGGGGGGTTTCAGAGCAAGGACCCTCTCCTTAGGGCTGACCCTTGAAACCACCCCACAGGAGATACAAGTCTCCTTTTCCCCAGAACCATGCCCGAGGGACTCCCAGATCTGCGACTCCCCTCTCCCCAGACCTCTGGTGGAAGAGCCTTTCAAACCCACCCTCTAGCAGAAGCCCCCAGCCAGGATGCTCCCGAGAATCCCCTTACATGTCGCTCTCAGCTGAGGGCTTAGGGCCGCCGTGGGAGGGTAGCTGGGCCTCCATGACCTCATTGAAGCGAGCATTGCCAATGTTCAAGGCCAGCTGGGGTCACAGGAAGGTGGAGGTCAAACCAGGGGGTGAGGACATGCCCCTGGAGGGTGTAGCCCACAGAGGCTCCGCCCCTCACACTCTCTCCTCTGCCAGGCCCCGCCCCTGACCATCCCCTTTCTGGCCAGTCTAGATCCAGCCCCACCTCAGCTGGGTCCTACTCCCACCCTACAAGCTCTGGCTGAGCCAGTGGGCCCAAGCTCCGCCCCCAACTGCCCCTTCAGGTCCCGTCCAGGCCACGCCCCCTCACCAGCAACTCGGAAGGGCCCAGCAGGTCCAAGGTGAGGGAATGCATGCGGGAGAAGCGCACGCCCAGCTCGCGGTGGACACCAGAGCACTGGATGCAGGTGAGCACGCCCAGGTTGGTGCTGAGCCACGTGGGGTCTGCAAGGTAGAGCAGCCCGTGCCTGGGAGTGCGGCCCCCACCCCTCCTTTCCCATCCACCTTCTCGCCCAGGCCCCACTGACCTGCAGCTCCGCAATCGCAGCATTGGCCGTTCCCGGGTCTGCTCTTCACCTCGGCGATGAGCAGCTTTGTGAGGTCCTGGGGCTCCCCATCCAGCGCGGCACTCCCCCAGGGTCCCGGGCCGCCGCTGGGCTCCCCGAGGAAGGCGCTGCTCAAGGCTTCGTCTTTGCTGTTCTGCAGCACAGACACCCACCTGTGGAGGATGGGCGGCATGCGGTAGGGATGATAGTTGGGTTTGGGGGTCTCCCATCCCGCCCAGAGGTAAGGCTCCCCTGCCACCACCCCCAAGGCTGACTGTGGGGGCACTCACGCCTCACACTCATGTTCATCCTCAGTCTGGAAGTGGTAAGTCCTGTTGTCTGTGAAGAGAGGAGAGGGCCTCTGAGCCACTCAAATCCTGCTTACCTTACCTGGGCCCAGGGAGCCCTCACCAAAACTCCCCGCTGGCCCGAGATGGAGCTTTTGTCCCTACCCAAGCTAGAGGTGGGAGGGTAATAGAAGCAATAGGGACAGCTTCTCCGAAGTCACCTCCAAAGTGGGATCCCAATAAGGCTCCCCTTGTGTGAAGCCCCCGACCCAGAAGGTGGTGAGAGGGACCTCTGAGGGAGCAGAACACACCCAGGGCAGAGGCAGGGTGCTTCTCCATGCCTTTTGCCACCACCCCACTTAGCCCCTCAGCCTCCTTTCTAGTCTTCCTGCTTCCCATCTCTCCTTCTTACCCCAGCCTGTATCAACTGCCAGCTTGCTCTGCCTAGGTTCTGCTCTAAGCGTTCCACACCCCTGCTCCATGACCTCCTATGGCTCCCTATTGCCAGGAAATAAGGTCCAACATTTTAGGAGGCCTCATCTTCCACTGTTCTTATATGACCCCACCACACTGCCCAAACTGGATGACACAACTGGCCAGACCCACTTCCTGCCTCTATGCCTTTCATCATGTCAGTTTTGTCTCCTGAAATATCCTTCCTCAAACTCTGCATCCTAGGTGTTTCTAAGGCCAAACTCCAATGTCCTCTCCTCCAAGGAACTTTTCCTGATTCCCCAGAGCAGGGCACACTTTCCCTCTAATCTTCTATGGTGCCAGACCTGTACCTGTCTTCTGGACATAACCCCTCATCTTATAGTCCTGGGTCCCCACATCACACCCCTGCCAGACAGAGCTCCCTTTCAAAGCCTGCACCCACCCACACATAAAGCCTGGCATCAAGGGCTCCAAAGCCGGACAAATGAAAGCTCAAAAGTGATCATTTCAAAAGTCAAATTATCCAAATCCATTCCAATATGTTTTAGAGAAATAATCCTATGTGGATGTATTTTAATGTTTACTATGATGTGAGGTGAAGCCTCTAGAAAGCATGCCTAGGGCCTGATGAAGTCTTATGACTGCAGTTGCAGTTGTTCAGTAAACCTGTGTGGAACTAGATACAGACCCCGAGAGTGAGCCTCCCGGGAGCTGACAAGGCTCTTAAAGACGCCCTGGGCAGTGGGAAGAGGGGAGCAGAGGCCACTCACGGGTTACCAGGTCGAAGCACTTTTTCTCCTCCAGGTTTGGCCTCACTTGGCATGTCAGCAGAGTCAGCTTCACTGGGGGCCGGTTTATCTGTGGGAAGTTAGGGGTGGAAGATGGACATGTAATCTCTGGGGCTTCCAGGCTCTTTGGGCTTCTTTGGGCCTTGGCTTCCCAATCTGTTAAATGGACATAATCCTGTTCCAGCTTGTCTTCCCTCTCCCAGCACTCAAGGATAAGGAACATTGGACAGAGACTAGATTGGGGGCTCTGGCTCCCATCCTTTCTTCCACAAGGGGTCTCTGGCTCCCTGGCTCCAGGTTTGGGGGCCAGTGTTGGAGGGAAAGTTTGGCATTTGTCTTCCCAGAACACCACGAGGAGAGAACCCATCCTGCCCCGAGACCCTCACCCCCTCCAGGCCTCACCGTGCTATGTGAGATGGTCAGGCAGCCATACTTGACCCCACACTTCCTTTTCTGCCAAACTCTTCGAATTCTAGAACCCAGAGGGAAAGAAAGACTGTGACCCCAGGGTCTACCTAATTCCCCCATATCAGAGGTCACAGCCCTATACCAAGTCCACGACCTCCAGCCATACCTCTTCAGCCCTTCTCTCTCCTGACCCTGACAGCCCTCTGGGAGCTCCCTTCTAATGGAGGAGATATAGCTCTGCCTTTAGGAAGCTCACAGTCTGATGGGGGGAACATAATCCTACTCTCTGGGAACTCCTATTCTGAAGGGGATGATGTGGCCTTGGCCTTCTGAGAATTTCTATTCTGATGGAGGAGACACAGTGCCCAACTTTAGGGTGCTCCTAGTCTGAGAGGAGGAACAGGCTGTCAACTGCAGCGGGTGAATCATGGTTGAAGACAAAGCAAGGTAAATACTGAGACCAACCAGAATAAAATGAGCAAATATACAATTAACACCTTTTTTGTATAGGTAAATATTCATTGGTTTAAAGAAAAGCATTCTTCTCTGATAAAAGCTGATTAGTAAAGAGAAACATGAACACATCCTATAGGGCATCTTTGCATTTCACCAACTGATTTTTCACATAAGGGAGCAAGGCACAGTCAACACTTTCATTTCCAGGCATATTCAATGTATTGTAGAGGTTAAGAATGAAGGCTATTGAGCTATACTTTTTAGAGCAGAGTGCTCAATAAGTGTTAACTGCTGCTATTATTATTATTTTTAAAATTAAGATGCAGCTGCAAGCAAGATAATCCCATCCACCATATCCATGGGATATAATCCCCCTCTCACTTCGAGGTGGAGTGGACATCACCATCCCAAACTCCTCAGGACTGGGGGAAGAGCTATAGACTAGAGTGGACTTAATGGTATTCTGTTGTAGACATAATGTGATTCAAGCAATGGAAGAAATTACAACAGTGAGGTGGAGCCAGTGGCCACTGGATGCTTTTGGGGCAGGGAAGGGAAAAGCAGTTGTAATACAGGGGCTTTTTCAGGACTTGGGAATTATCCTGAGTAACATTATGACGACAGATATAGGGCATTTTACATCAGCATATAACATGCAGAACTGTGTGGAAGAGAGTGTGGTCTACAATGTGAACTATGGTCCATGCTTAGTGGCAAAGCCCCAGGATGTGTGTATCCATTGCAGGTGATGTGCCACACTAATGAAGGATGTTTATGTGGGAGGATGTGGGAGGTGTGGGAGGTTGTGGGAGGTGTGGGAGGTGGGGAACATGGGAATCCCTGTAATTTTTGTGTAACATTTATGTAATCTAAGCATCTTTTAAAATATTTAAAAAAAAAAAAAATTTAAGAACAACCAGTGACATTTGGCAGAAGCTCACTTCCCCAGGTATCATGGACAATCCAGAATTCTGATGACTTTGTACTGCCTATTGGTTCTGGAACCCTCCGGGTCTACACAAATGATATGAATAGTCCTTTTGGGCAAATTACATAAGTTCTCAGAGACACTTACCCGTCACTTTTCTTGTACAGAAAGCCCACTTTCTCTGTCCCAAACTGCTTGTTGCCTTGGTGCTGGTGGATGTTGTAGGCGCCTCCTGAGTTCTTCCGGCTCAGAGTCTCCTGTTTCTCAGATGTGCAAAGAAGAGATTAGGGCATCTGGCTGGAAAGTGCCCCATTCTACAGGGGTCTCACTTGGAGACTTCTCAAGGGGACTCTATTGGGCCTTCTTTCCCTGCCTCCCTCCCTGATGGGCCTTGGAGAAGGGTATTCCTCTTGGGACGATTCAGTAGCTAACCTCTCTGCTCTCTATCTGCAGTGTCCCTCGGAGGGAGTCCCGGAGCTGGGCTAGCTTCTGCAGCTCCTCCTCCTGTGCCTGGCGCAGCTACAGGACAGAGGGCGAGACCCCATCATCAGCCAGCAGACGTCCCAGGTGCAGAGCCCAGACCCAGAGGAGGAAGGCTGTGGTATCACTATATGGGCAGGAGCCAGTTTGTCCACACCCACAGGTTTTCTGGAAGGACAGGGAGTTTGGCCACGTGCCCAAGGGAAAGGCCTGACTTACTGTGTGTACGGAGGCTGCCAACTTCTCGATGAAGGGGGACAAACTCTGAGCAGCCTTCCAGCCATCTTGGAAAAAGCTGAGGTGTTCCAGAGGCCAAACAAGGGAGCAGAGAGAGATGAAAATGAGAGGTGAAGCCTGAAGTGTGGGAGGGAGGTGCTCTAAAGGATCAGAGGGCACCCAGGGCAGTCTAGACTGACGGCCCAGAGCAGGCACCCTGGAGTAAGACCATTTGGGTTCAGATCCCACTCACTAGCTGCATGATCTTGGTAAATCTGAGCCTCAGTTTGCTCATCTGTAAAATAGGGATAATAACGGAAACTGTTCACAGGGCTGCTGGGGGATTAAGTGAGTTCAAGTGTGTAAAGTACTTAGTGCCTGGCACGTGGTCAGCACTCAATAAAAAGGAGCTGTAAAGAGCATTACGAATAAGGTACAGACATCTAAACGTCCCCAAGGGACTGCCAGATCTTGTTCTGTGTGACCTGGGGTCCATGGTCTGATGGGGGGGGGGCAGCATCCATGGCACATGGGGAGGTACCTACTTGTGCTGGGCATGGAAGAACTTGATGAGGCTCTGCAGGAAATCAGGCCCCTGCTTCATCTGGCTCTCCCCGGCTTTCAGCAGATACTGGGGGGAGGGTGGGGCAAGATGTGTAACATGAGCCAAAGGTGAATCTTGGGGACAGGGACTGCAGTCCTCTTCCCAGGCTAATCCTCTTTGCCATGACTAAGCCTCAGTGGTATCCCACAGAGAAGGCCACCAGGTCAGGACCTGTGATGAGCCTGTGACTGCGCCCCTGGGACACACCCCACCCCCACCCTTACCTCACACATGTGCAGCTGGAAGATGCGTCGCTCTCTCTGTGTGTCCTGGGCCACCTCCCCAGGGCTCCCTCCTGTCACCCTGGCCCGATCTCTCTCCTTCTCCAGCCTGGCCCTAGGCCCCAAGGAACGAGAGGTCTGAACAACCCTTGCCTGGCCTCTGGCACATCCCACATCCCTACACCCTCCCCTCTGCCATGAATACACAAGAGAAAGGCTGCTGTGCAGTCATGAGGCCCTCCTGCAGGCCAGCTCTGTGGTGGGGTTGGGGTACAGTGGAGATCAAGACAGATGGAGGGAAGCCACAGGCTCGTAGGGGAGAAAGAAATGAGTCACATCACAACCATCTTAAGAGCTCTGGGAGCATAAAACGGGGGATTGGGGGCTACTCAGGGAATGAAGTTTGAGCTGCAATCTGAAGCCTGAGAAGTTTCCTTGGAGGAAGCTAGCTAGGGCTGTGCAGTACGGTCAGACCATGGGACTGCCTGGAGGCAGGAGGGATCAGGGAAATAGATAGAAGGTTGATGGACTCAAGTGCAGACATGGAGAAGAAGGTGGTTCCCGTGAAGATGGACCAAAGCAGGTGGGGCCTAATTAAGACCATGTGCAGGGCGGGTGTAGCTCAGTGGTTGAGTGCGTGCTTCGTGTGTCCTGGGTTCAATCCCTGGTACCTTCTAAAAAAAAAAAAAAAGGAATTTTTCATCAATCATAACAACTGAAAGATGTGGTTAATGGGGGAAAAGTATGGAAGGGGGTGGGGTATATGGGAATCCCCTATATTTTCATTGTAACATTCATGTAATCTAAAGCTCCTTTAAAAATAAATAAATAAATAAAAAAACACCACCATTTGAAGGTTCTTAGAGGTCTTTATCCTGAGAGCAAGGGAAACAGGATTTGAGGATTTCTATAAAGAAAGATGATGGGCCCAGATAAGGGCCAGGTGGGATTTGGACCCACCTAGGGTGACCAAGTCTGATTTTGCCGGAAGGGATTTAGGATGGTAGGTTAGAAGACCACAGAGTGCCTTCACTCTTCTGAGCCCATGGGCTTTCCATTTAAAGCTTTAGAAAACCTTTCTTCTTTTATTTTTATGTGAAGATAGAAAGTATTTCTTATTCTTGTGGCTGAGTAACCTGGGCCTTCATCTAATGACCTTAAGGGTTGGCTGTTTTCCCTCTTTGGGGATGGGTGGGGCTGTGTGTGTAAATGGTTTCCTAGAGATCCCACACTCGGCAGACTCCCTCCTCCCAGCCTGGAGAGTACTTCTGCGTACCAGGCATCTCCCCAAGCAGAGGAGACAGACCTGGGCACTGTAATAACACTAGCTGCCATACTTCCCCTCTCCAGGCTTCAGTTTCCTCACTTGGAAAATGGGGGTCTTTATCTGCACCCAGATGCGATAAGGTATGCAAAAAACTTAGCACCCAGAAGACACAGCTTATTTTATATAAAGTATTATTATGGGCTCCTGTAGACCTCAGTTTTCCCATCTGTAAACTGAGGGAACAGTGGCCTAGAATGAGTCTTAAGGCCCCCCTCTGGCTCTAAAGTTCTGGGCCTTCGGGACAGTGTTTATGTGCAAAATCTGTTCTTGGGTACCTGTTGAGCAGTGTCTCAGCCTTGGAATGACTGAAATTTGGGGCTGGATAATCCTGAGTTGTGGGGCCTGTCCTGTGCACTGTGGGATGTCTAGCAGCATTCCTGGCTTCTACCCACTAGATGCCTGGAGGAACCTCTGAAATGTCTCCAGACATTACCAAATGTCTTGGGGGAAAGGGGTGGGGGGCATGGGGTGAGGAATGCTCCTGGTTGAGAACCACTGCTGTAGAGCAGAGTTCTGCAGGCCTGCCTGCCTTCCCCCTCCCTCCTTCCCTTCCTCCCTCCCTTTCTCTCTCTCTTTTTTAAATTTTCTGAGGAGTTCTTTTACATTTCCCTAAAGCTTCGTGATACCCCAAGCAGGAGTTTGTGGCAGGATGATGGAATTGGGGTGGAGACCGACCCTGTAAACAAGGTCTAGGGGTCAGGGCAGATGCTTTTGGGGGATCTGAAGTTGAGAAAGCAGCAGAAATGGGAGACAAACACGGAGCTTGCCATGTGTTAGCAACAATGGGCCTGGCAGCTGGCTAAGGAGGGTGCAAATCTTCTGTGTACAGTGCTGCCATAGCTTTCACTAATGAAAAATGAAAAATAAGCTAAATGTCTGTCAATAGGAAGTGGTTAAATTATGGTATATCCATATATAGGAAAACTATGCAGCTGTTAAAAAGGATGAGGAAGATCTGCATATACCAACATGGAATGACATCTGCCCCAGAGTAAATGGACAAAAAGCAAAACGCAGTATAGTACAGTGGTGAGAAGTGTCAATTCTGGATTTGAATTCAGCCCCTTCACTTAACCTTTACAAATCTTTCTAAGCTTCAGTTTTCCCACTTTGAAAATGAGGACAATATTAACTAGTCCCTAGAGGATGTAATGCACGGGAAGCAGTATAGTTCCTGGCAAAATGGTAAGCCCTAAAAAAATGACAAGACTATGATGATACTAATGGTGACTATTATAGTAATGACTATTGGTGATTCCTTTCAGAGAATTTGTTTTAGCATAGGGAACTTCCTTATTTATTAATTTTTATGTTTTATGCAGGTCTAGGGGAGATTAACAGACAGGAGGTGAATCACCACTGCTCTATCCCTCAGCCACAGCTATGGTAACTCACAGAGGTGTACCCTACAAAGTGTCTGCATAGTCAAACTAGGAGCTGGGGAGTGCTTTTATTCCGGAAAATAACAACTCCCATTCCTTCCCTGTCCCCAAAGGATCACCAATGTTTTATAAACATTTCAGATGTTTGGAATATTTTTATTTCTTTTGAATGGAGTTGCAGCAGAAAGAATGAAATGAAATAATGGGTGCAAAGTGCTTAAATGCTAGTTACTAAGATGGCCGAGAGGACTGGAGAACAATCTAATATAATCAAGGGATGGGGAACAGGTTCTGCAGGTGGAGTGAGGAGGCTGAAGAGGCGGGAGACAGGGGAGGACGGGACTCGTGAGTTGTGCTCCCACCAATTTTGACACCTGGAATCAACTTTGTCTGCGCCCCTCCACCCCCGACTTCCTGTGATGTCTTTTCTGACCGTACTTCTCTCCACCCAAACAAAACTACCCACTTTTGCCGCTTTCTCTGATCCTATCCTTATGGCCCTGTCACACTGTATTTCAATTATTAATTGATCCACCTCTCTTCTTGCCTTACATACCTGTAGGATACACAAAAACACTGTATTTTGTGGTTGTGCTTTTGTTTTCAACCTGCTTAACTGTAAATTGCAGATAATAGTACCTTTTCCTGTCAGTGGGAATAAATCTGGTAACTGATGTAAATGGCTTATCATAGTACCTGACACAAAGGGAACTCTCAATAAGCATTAGCTGCTGTTATTACTAATTATTATTTTCAAGAACTAATTTTGTGCCAGGTGGCCTGCCAGGCCCTCCACAGAGTTGAGCGATAACCACAAGAGGCAGGAAACATCACCCCATTTTATAGACGAGGAGCCTGAGGCTCTGAAATGACAAGTCACTTGTCCATGTCACACAGCTGCTAAGTGGTGGAGCCTGGATATAACCCAGGTCTGCCTGAAGCCAGAGCGCTGGGGGCAGGTCTAGTAACCAAGTCTGTGGCTTGGCTTGGCTCCATCCCTCCTCCTCTGCTGCCTCCCTCCAGCTGGTGACAGCCACACTGTGTCTTTTCTGAGAGATCATGGTCAGGGACCATTTTACAGGTGAAAAAGCTGAGACCCTGAGGGCAGACATGACTTGCCCAAGGCCATAAGATGGTCATGGGAAATACTAGGAGCAGAGGCCTGGGCTCCCACCTCTCAGCCCCTTGTTATTCTGCTGTCAGTTCTGGCTCAGAATAGATGGTCAATAAAGACTTGTTAATCGAAGTGCCAAGCACTTCAGCTGCATTGTGCTTTTATTTCATCCCCACATCATCACTGTAAGGTATCACTGGCTCCATTTTACAGAAGGAAAGAGACATGCAGGAACCTAAGTAAACTTGGCCACTCCGCTGGGCCTCAGATGCCTCTCTCAGCAGCCCCAGGTGGAGAGGGGAGCCCTCTTCCTTAGTGAACAGCCAGGGGATGCAGCTCCCAGGGATATCTGACAGATGTAATCAGCTCTACCCCCCAACCCCCCTTCCAACTGCTGCTCAGGCTGGTTTAGTAAGAATGAAGTAGAATTGCACAGCAGCTTGTGGCTCGCCAGTATCTGGCTGTACCAGGAACCCGCATGAAAAGGAATGTATACAGACACGGTGCCAGGACATGCAGTTCCAACTACGTAACATGCATGGCAGAAGCCTGAATCTCGTGATTCAGACCACGTAGCATGTTGGAGACAGCACTGGGCTCAGAGGCCCTGGGTCCAAGTCCAGATGTCAATAACTCACTGAATAATCCGTAGCCAATCTAATGGAGCCTTTTCTTTAGATGAATTCTTACAGGCAAGCTCAATATATCAATCTGGTAAAAGCAGAGCTGCTTGGGGAGGTCAGCAAGGGGAGGCTTATTCTTTCTATTTGGCACATGATGCCCTTTAAGGCTAAGGGCTTAGTCAAGATAACTGAGGAAGAGGAGGGCTATGTGGTCCTACATCAAATCAGAAAGACCAAGGTAGCCTATGTCTCCACCCCAGGGGCTCTGGGCCTCTACGGACAGCAGATAGCCACAGCCAACCACAGACAGGGATGAGATGGCCACGCAGCTCCAAAACCCCTTGCCACGTGACCTGTACCCATAGATGGGGTAGGAGATTCTGGTGGAGGGAGATGTGGCCTTCCTTCAGACTTGGAGAGATCTTGGCGCTACAAGCTGGAGGAACAATAAACACTTCTTGGAATTGATCCTACAGAAATAATTATGGGTGGGAGCAAAGTTACAAGGATGCTTCCCCGGCCACAGGGGTGGATTAGATACATTATGCACATGCTGTTGCACGCACACGTATATGTTGGATGTGGAGTTATGTGGATTATGCATATGTTGGCACACCTTATACTCATTTATGGTTAATAAGAATATGGAATGAAGCAGAAAGATGGTCAAGATGTATTTTTATGTGAAAAAAGCAGATTACAAAATAGTATGGTTATGATTATCTTGGTTTTGTAAAAATATTTCTTCATATATAGAAAAATGACTGGAAAGAGTTAATAGTTTAGGCTTGGAAATTAAGGAATTCCCCCTAAATTTTGGTAGTTCACCTCTTCTTTTTAAATGGTAAAACTACAGTGCTACCCACACCTTATAAAAAAATATTCAGGGAAGCGGCTGTGGCTCAATTGGTTGGGCTCCCGTTTACCATATGGGAGGCCCTGGGTTCAATTCCCAGGGCCTCCTGGTGAAGGCAAGCCAGCCTGTGCGGCACAGTGAGCTGATGGCCCGCAAAGCGCGGTGAGCTGGCGCAACAAGATGATGCAACAAAGGGAGACAAGCAGACACAGAAAAATGCACAGCAAGTGGACACAATGAGCACAAGCAGCAAGGGGGGGATAATTAAATAAATAAAAATAAATCTTTAAAAAAAAAAAAA
>JAQZBX010053008.1:0-18986 GCA_029593785.1 Cabassous unicinctus | reverse complement strand
TGTACCCTAAGCTGAGATCCTATGTAGGGACAAAGGCTCCTCAGCTTTGGGGACAGAGCTTCCTTCTGGGGCCTCGTGTGTAAAGCAGAGCTGTGGCCCCTGATGAAGAGCAGGCGCCAAGGCTTTGGGCCAGGTTTCAGGATGCCTGGGTTCTAGGACCCACTCTCACCCAGACTCTTTGGAGGAATTCAGGCGGGCCCCAGTTTCCTCCCCTGTAAATGGCAGCCTAAGGCGGTGCCAACAGTGAAACGCATGACCGTGCTCCCCCATTTCACTGGACGCTCCCTGGCCACTCCTGGAGCGTTTTACCCCCTCCGGGCCGCACGCCTGCCTGTCTGGTGGCTGCGCTGCCAGAAGGGCTCTTGGAGCTGAAGGAGACCAGGGAGCAGTGTGGACATGGGCAGCCAGGAGCCCAGCAACAGCCTTTGTAGATAAGACTCCCCCTCTGAAAGCAAGGGGCACGGAACCCAGACCCCATCTCCAGAACAGTGACATGCCGGGGTTGCCCTGAGAGAGGTCACTGTAGGAAACCTAAGAGGAAGCCCTTGTATTTTTCTACAGGGCAGGGTGAACTCATCAGTTCCCTGGAGGTGCAGGCCCAAAGCGGACACAGATGCTGGGAAGGCAGAGATAAAACGCAGGCATGGCGTCATAGGGATCCCTGAAGGAGGCTGTCAGGACCCCGTGCCCACCCCCCACGGCAAGCCCGCCAGCCCCGGGGAGACCCCAGGCAGATCAGGAGGATGTCTGCTGTGCAGAGCATGGGGAAGAGGTGGCACGAGTGCATGTGTGCATGGGGGGGCTGGGTGGGCACTGGCAGACACAGAGGCCCATGGGACCCCCATGGGCTGTATGTAGACCCTTGTGCTCTCTTAGCAGGGTCACTCTGTCCTCCCACCAGTGAATCCGCAGCCCCCTCCTTAGCAGGGAGCACCAAACCACTGAGAAGCCCCAAGTCACTTTCTTTGAGTTGGAGAATATATTCACTGATTTTTCCCTCCTACAATATGGTGGCCAATAGCATGGAATAGAGAGTCAGACAGGCCTGGGATCAAATCTCAGCTCTACCACTTGCTAGTCATGTGGCTTTGAATTTTGGATAGTTTTCTTAAACTCTCTTATTCCTACTGGTAAGGTGAGAAGGATAACAGCCCTACTCCATAGGGTTGTCCAAAGGATTAACTGAGATGATGGATGTCAGGCATTCAACCCAGTGCTGACCCACAGTAAGCACTCATATCGCTGGCGAATATTTAACTGGACTTTGCTTGGGGTACTTGTAAAGGAGTTTGTGTTTCTGTTTGATTCATCAGGTTTGTACTGATACTGTGGGGCTAGCCCTGGGCGCAGCTTTGAGAGGTACAATCAAGGACGAGTCAGGGATACCCTGAGTTCATGGATCAGTTCTTTCCAAATTGATGTCTAGATTCAACACAGTCCCCTTCAAAATCCCAGCAGGCTTTCTGGTAGAACTTGGCAAGCTGATTCTAAAACAGATATGGAAGTGCAAAGGACTGAGGAGCTCCTTGAGGAGCTTGAAAAAGGACAGCAAAGTTGGAAGCATCACTCAGCGGCTGGTTTTAGCTCCCAGGAAGGTGAAGTCTCTGTGGGAAGATGAGACATGACGGTGAGAGGCCACACATCTGGTCCCCGGGCGTTAAGTGGTGGTGACGCGTGCAGGCGCTGGAGCCACTCTGCTGGGCAGGTTTTTTTTAACCTCTCTGTGCCCCAGGTTCCTCTTCCGTAAAATGGGGACCACAGCACCATACCTAGGACTGTAGTGAGGATTGAATGAGCTAATATGCGGATAAGATCAGGCCAAGAGATTACCAAGATCGTCTTGTTGGCTTGGGTTGAATTGGAGCTTCTAATCTGGTGGGGAAAATAAGCCACCTGCAAATGGCCGTGAGGTGAGGGCCATGTGGCTGGTCCAGTCGGCAATGCCCAGAGGGATTCAGGGGCGAGAGGCCTTCAGCTGGGCTGGCGGGAGCCAGGTTTGGTTCAGCGTTAAAAGCCTCGGTGTTCCAGGCTCTCTATAGATGTTGGGGAGGGCACAGAAATGGGCTGAATTCAGGTCCAGCCCAAGGTCCTTATGGTCCTGTGGAGGCAAGCATTGAAGGATGAGCCGTACCTCCCAAAAGGTGGGATGCTGGCGCTGGGGAGGACGGAGGCTCTGTGCGCCCAACCCCCCTTTCCTGAGACCCAGACTGGGGAAGTAGCTTGTCCAGGGCCCCTGGGCCAAAGGTGCGGTGTAGAGGAAGTTTCAAGCAGAACGCAAGTGTGAACACAGACCTGAGAGCAAGAAGCCGCGACAGAGCTGGTTGGGGCCTCGTGAGAAGAAGGCTGTTTCTGGAGCACAGAGTTCGAGGGGACTGTGTAGGTAGGGGACGGCCCTCAGGCATGAGTCACCGGGGGCAGGCTGCCAAGGCCAACAGGACGCCCCACAGAGCCCCTTGGCCCAGGCCCAGCCCAGCACCCTCTCCCCACCCTCCGGACACACGGACCCCACCGGGCCTGGAGACATTTCCTGAAAGACTAAAAAAGCGCCAGGAGCTGGAGGGGCTGCCTCGGCCGGCCAGGGGCTCAGGGCCAGGTCTCTCACTGAGAAGCCGACGTGCAAGGGGAGGACGTGACCGGCAGCTTTCATTCTCAGATGCCGGGGATTTCAGAGGAATTCAGCCAGCTCCTGCTCTGAAGTTCCCACTTCAGACTCCGCCCGGCTGGAGCCAAGGGCGCCTACAGTCGCCACCCTGGAAATCAGAGAGGCATGTCAGAGGCCACGTCTGTGCAGAGGAACACGTCCTCCCAGTGGCTTCTGTGCCCTGCCACCACCTGGTGTCCCCAAATACACCTTCCCCTTCAGGGGGCCATGGGCACTCCTCTGACTGGCTCCCTCCAGACCCCTGTGAGGGGTCACCTACCCAGGAGGGTCACGGCTCCTGTTACAGGTGTCCCAGGAATGTCACGTCCCTGTCTGTGAGCTCATGAGCAGACCTGGGGGAAGAAGGGAAGGTGCCATGCAAACCCTACACAGTGACTCAAACCAATAGGGGCAACGCCAGCCGAAGCATTGGGCACCTGTCTCCAGATCACTCCCAGGGCTCCTATATTACTGGCCGGTCAGGTGGTGAGGGCTGTAGGAAGAGGCTTTTCTCTGCACTGATGAGGAAACTGAGGCCTCAAGGTGCATGGGATTTGCCTGAGCCCCTAGAGTAAGACAGAGGCAGAGCAGGGTCTGCATCTGCTTAGCCCCATATTGTGGGTTACACAATACAGGTTAGTCAAATCTGTATTGTGGTTTTACTTCATTTTCTCTCTGGACAGGCAGGCAGGGGCGCAAGAAGGACCAGCAGAAACCCAGAAAAAGAGGAAAGTGGCCATGTCCAAGTCAGGTCCCTCCACCCCACCCCAATGCTGGGTGGAAACCACCATCCCTGCCCAGCCCCTCTTTGAGAAAAGCAAACAGTTCCCAGTACACAGGAGTGTGCTTGAGGCTTACCCAGAGTGCTGAGGATCAGCACTTTAATCCCAGCATCCCAGAGTCTTCCCAGCAGCCACCACTGTCTTAATGGTAGCATTTATTGTCTTCTTCCCTGGTCCTCCCTTGAGCATCTGCCCTGGGCCCAGCTGCACCTGTCTGCACCCCATCCATGGCCCCAGACCTCCTTCTCTGCCTTGGGCCTGCTCTGATCACCCAGGCTCCAGTGGTCTGCCTGTGCCCTCACTGCACTCGGATTTTGCTACCTAGTATTCTTAGTCTCATTTCATAGGTCTGTTCACTAAACGCTAGGCAGCTTTGTTCCTTCAATATTCAACAGATGTTTATTAAGGACCTACTATGTGCCAGAAACTGGGCTAGGCCCTGGGCTAAGGTGGGATGCAGCAGTGAACAAAATAAAAACAGCCAAACAAAAACTTGCCCTCATGGGACTTACATTCTAGTGAGGAGGGAGATGGATGATGAATATAAAAACAGATCAGTTAATAAATAATTATGGTAAGTGGAGGAAAACTAAGCAGGGAGTATTGGGGGTAGAATTTTAAAAACGGTGATTGGAAAAGACTTCACTAAAGTTACCTCTGAATAGGCCTGAAGGAGTGAGCCAAGCAGCTCTAGGGAACGTTCTAAAATAGAGGGAAATAGCAGTGCAAAGGCCCTGTGGCAGAAGGAACAGCACAGGGCTAGGGTAGAGTAAGCTGGGGTAGAATGGAAGGATGTCAGGCCAGAGAGATCATAGGGGCTCCATTATGGAGGGGTTCACAGGCTTCTGTGACAGGGCATTTACTGAGTTGGGTGGGAAGCTATATTAAGGTTCTCTAGGGAAACAGAATCAACAGGAGATATCTGTAAATAGTATGAGATTTTATAAGAGTCTCTCACGTGACCATGGGGATGCACAAGCCCAGGTTCCTCAGGCAGGCTGCAAACCAGGGGCTCCGATGAAATTCCAATGAAGGTCCTTGATGAGTTTCCGGGAGATGCTGGCTGTCCACAGATGAGCTGGGAAATTCTTTCTGAATGCTGAAATCACTTCCCCTTTTAAGGCATTCAACTGATTGGATAAAGCATCACTCATTGCCGATGGCAATCTTCCTGGTTGATGTAGATGTAATCGGCTATCTATGCAGTAAACTCACCGGTAACCGAAGTCCATAAATGTCCTTGTATTACAACTAGCCCAGTGCTTGCTTGACCAAACAACTGGGCACAATTACCTGGCTGAGTTGACACATTAGCCTAACCATCACAGAAGCCTTAGAGGTTTGAGCAGGGAAGGCACAATCTGACTTAGGTTTTAACAGGAACACTCAGGTTGCCAGGTCAAGAGTCGTCTGAAAGGATGGGGTAGATGCAGGTGAGAGGTGATGGGGACTCCATCAGGGTTGAGAGACAGGGTCATAGTTTGGATCTACTTTGAAGGAATGGCTGGCAGGATTCACCGATGGATTGGATATGGGCACGAGAGAACGTTGGAGTCAAGGATGAGCCAAGGTCGGGGCCTGAACGCCTGAAGAGTGGAGTTGCTATTAGCTTTGATGGGGTCAGCAACGTGGGAGGAGCAGGCTTTGGAGGGGAAACCCAGGAGCTCATGACTGGACACGTTGTTTTCTCAAGGCATAAGAGACAGAAAGTGGACGTGCCGAGCAGGCCGGCACAGCACGGTGTTCAGAGGGTTGGTCTGGGCAGAACAAAACCTCGGGGTGTCTTAGGTGGTATTTAAAGCCATGAGACTGGATGGGATCTAAAGGGAATGAGGGTAGATTAAAAAGGCTGCTTGCTTTGAGCAGAACGTGTATTTTTCAGTCGTCCAGAGTCAGGAATGGGTTGCCAGTGTCCTAGCTCCGGCCGTGTCCAGGCAGGCCAGCCACAGGAGAGAGGCCACAGCCTCTGCACCCCACCCCGGGGTCTGCAGGCTCTTTCAGGCTGGCTCAGGGTGGGGCTCCTGTGAGGCCATTTACTGTGCTTCTAAACGAGGAGGTGTCTGCTGCCGAGGCATGGGGGTGCCAGGGAAGCCAGGGCAGGCTACAGCCCCATCACCTCTAAACCTCTTGACATTTCATGGGGAAACAGTGTCATTTTATCATCTCATCCCTTGGTGAGACTTAAATTTCAGCTTCCAGAAAAGTGACGGAGAGGATGGGAGAGGTGCCTAGGGCTATCTTGGCTCCCTGTGCTTTATATAACCCAGACCTTCAGTAGCATAGTGCCAATAAGATTAAGGATTTAGTGCCCACTGTTTTTTATGCTCAGTATTTCTGACAAAATGTTTCCTGCCTCCATGATGGTATCTCGGTAAACAGACTGCCTTGGAGGAGAAGGGCGGATTGTGAGCCCACAGGCTCCAGCCGCGGCTCTAGTGCCCCTTCTCTCTCTCTTTCTAATAATCAGCCTGGCTGAAGTTCATCTCTATTTATCTGCTTTTCCCTAAAAACTGTGCCCGAATACTTCTTTGAGGTAACCAGGTAAATGCCCATATAAGAAAAATGGAGTCGTTCCAAGTGTCAGCTCACCCAGGTGGTATTAGATTGGTGTGCCATTAGGTCCAGCCAGGCCCCCAGCTGAATGGGGAAGATAGTCTAAGAAGAACCTGATTCTCAGACAGCCAGTACCCAATCCACAGGACTGTGCTGGATAGCCCAGCTTTGCAGATAAGAATGGCGACACGTTCTCCCGACCACCCTTGCCTGTATGGTACTAGCAGTGGGACAGCAAACATTAAGCAAAATTGAATGGGAAGGCCTCCTCCGCCCCTATTACCTTCTCTCCTTACTCTGCGGAGGATTCCATCCCCATCTCCGTCTCCCCAGAGGAGAGGGTGGTACCTGAACCACTTCGAGATCCTCTAGGTCTGCCAACTAGTGGTCCAAGGGTGACTTTCAGCCCCCCAAGAAAGTGCCACAAGGGCACCCTACATTGTTTACCCCACTCTGGCCCCCAGCTCAGTCCCTCTTTCTCATCCTTCCTACCTAGAGAGGTGCAGACCATACCAATCAGATTGTTTTGTTGCTCCTTCAATAAATTTATTCCTCCTAGCCAGCCACAAAGCTGAAGGTAAGGGCGAGCTTTTGAATAGTCTTTAGTCACCTTGAGCAAGGCATCAGCAAGCATCCCTGCACAGCAGTGATGAAAGGATGGCATGATGATCAGAGAGCCAGATCCAAGGCCACCAGAGACTCAAGATCTATGATCCACAGCCAAATTCCTACACACTAAACCCAGGATCCCCAAAAGCCCTCCCCAGGTGGGCAGAAAGGATCTTGTGGTCAGGAAACGGTGGGTTTTGTCCGGTGCTCCCTTAGCTTCCCAACAATAAACACAGGCAGCTCTGGATGAGTGAGGGGGTCCACCTTTCCAGAGCCAATTGCTTGGGGTGGCAGGTAGAGAGAAAACTTGGAAACAGAGGGAAGTTTGGGGACATTCTTCCCAGAATAGCTTTAAAAGTGGGACAGCTTTACAAACCACCTGGGATGATTGAAAGCAAGTGGGATTGAACAAGATGTTCCCTGGAGATACCTGTCAGACGGGCATTTGCTATAACTCTGTAGGTTTTCCTGATTGTTCAGTAGATCTCACGATACAGCTTAGGATATTCCTTCCCCCAGGCCCCTTGTGTATTGCATTAGAGTCAGTACCTGACAGATAATAGACCCACAGACATCTATGGATGGATGGATGGGTGGGTGGGTGGTGTAGAGATGGATGGACGGACAGATGGATGGATGGTTGTAGACTCCAAATTAAACAACTAGCATCTTACATGGGGATCCATGACAGAACACAGAAATCACAAGTACTTAGTTTTGCCTTCATTTCCTGTGCTATAGATGTTGGTTTCACCTTAGTAGTAAGCCATATTTTAGAAGCAGGTGACATTATTCCTGGCCAGGTATTTTAATCCTCCACTGGCAAGGTTACCTTTTCCTTGAAGGACGGAGTGTCACACCATGACTGGGTTGCTGGAGGGAGGCCCGTCAGAGCAGGGAGGTTCTCCCTGTGCCTCTGCATCCTGCCAGTGGGCCTTAGCTTCTCCCCCAAGCTCATTTCTCCAAGGCCTTTGGCTCCCATGGATACAGTGTCTGAGGTTATGGTAGCTTGCAGGTGTAGAGAAACGGATCACCCCACTAGCTACCACGGATGTGAGCAGGGAAAGCCTGTACATCCATCACCCTCTCATCCTGCCAGGGCTGTTTTACTGAAGCTCCCAGATGAAAGGAAGCCTGCAGTGAATCCGTCAGTTTAGTGAGGATGGCTGTTGGGAAACTATCACTTCTTAGTTGTATATTTTATATTTTTAATCCAGCATTTTACAATGGTTTGTTAAGGAGGGCTGTATTCCCTGGACTCTTGAGAAGATGTGCAGGCACTATTTTCCCCAGGAGTCTGACAAGTATGACAGAACAGAGCTTAGTGCTTACGTGCCCTCCCCTTCTTTTTGGCACCAGCCTAATGACTCTGAATTGTAAGTCAAGCTCCGTGTGGGGAAGAATTTAAGACCAGTAAGTGAAACCCTCTGTCTCTACGTAAGGCTTTAATGTTTTTGGAAAATGGTTTTTTTTCCCCTCCATGAGCCCTGGAAAGGCCCAGCTGTTGGCATCCAGAGCACTAAGCGAGGTGCCCTCCCTGTGTGCCGGCAGCTCCTGGGATCGCAGGCACAGAGCAGACGAGGGAAACAACTTCTGAAGGGCCAGCTTTGAAAAAGGCAGCCATGTCCACCATTCTGCATTATTTTAGCTTTCGGATCCGTGAAGGTCAGAGTGCAGGAAGAGGGAACTAGCCGGAGGTGGTGAGAACAGAAAGCAGCTTATCAACATGGACATTCCTAAAAAGGAGCAGGACTTCTGTTAATGCCCCCTGCGCCCGCACACTCACCCCCACTCGAACACATGCACCCACGGCCACCCCAAGCCTAGCCAGGGCGGAAGAACCTGGAACAATCTTGCTTTTTTTACACAGTCATGGCCTCTGGGACATTTGTCGGCACACTCCTACCTTGAATTCCCTAGGGCTGCTGAAGGGAGAGAGGGTCTTGGGCAGTGGGAATTGCTTCCCCTAATCTTGCTGATTGATAAGCCTGGGTTAGGGACCTACAATTTCCTTAGGGCATCCATTATACTGCTCAAGCCTATACTTTGACAGCTGGAGTCAGCGGTGCCCAGCCCAGAGCTAAAAGGCCACGTCAGCAGTTTGCTCCAACAGCTTTCCCTCCTGCCTGCGTCCCCAATAGCCTTGTCACAGTCTCCCAGGGACTCTAAGGTCCCCTGTTAGCAGCCACCCTATAGATGATTTCCCACAGTCCTACCATCCCCGAGGAGCATCCAAACTATGCCTATCTTAAATCCTACTTTTCTCGGAGAAGAGGACACCCTCCTGCTTGACTGGGAAGTTTCTGGAGAAACAGAGCGTTATCTTAAAGGCATGGTGCTACTGGGGTAACCTCAGGCGCTGTGGTACGCCAGGGTGGGGTGATCTGAGGCAGAAGACAGTCTTGGCTCCTCAGGCCTCCAGCCGGCCTCTCCTCCAACATGGGAATCAGGCATTTGGACCTCACAGTATCTGTGAGAGGCGGCAAGGCACGTCTTATTAACCCATTCTCCAGAGGGGCTCAGCAAGGTTGGGTGAGTTGCCTATGATCACACAGTCCTCTTCACACTCTCCTTGGATGCTTGTGGAGGAAGCAGAGCCTTCCATGGCGGGAAGAGCCAGTGGGCCAGGAAGGGGCCCCACTACAGCTCACCACCCTCCCGGACCGCAGTCAGAGCATCCGGTCGCCTGGGTAACACTTCCTCTGCCTGCAGCAGAGCCAGCGCCGCCAAGGGCGGGCAGCAGGGCGAGGAGGTGCCAGACGTGATCGGTACCTCTCGCTTCCTGTTCTTTCTCTCAGCAGACCTGTGAGCAAGCTGGCATTATTTTAATCTGGGGGCACTGGCAGGGGAGGTATTTGTCAATGTCATCTGGTAAATGCAGTTGAATTATCTGTTGTCCAAGACATCCCCAAATAAGTAGTGTTAAGAGTGCTAAGCTGTTCACATTTAAAAATACAATCAAACTGATGAAAGATAATTTTCTTATGGTACTGATATCACAACCTAAGCACAGAGCTGTTAGTTCTAGAGGCCAAGCTTTATTTTTACCCTCTCAGGTTTTGGGTTCTTCACACATAATGGCTCACTCTTTTTTTTTTTTTAACCATAATTCTGTGTCTGTAATCCACAAAGAGGAATGTGGTTGCAGCCTGCAGATTAAACACTGGCTGCAGGTTATCTGCACTGGCTAGTGGTTGTGGATTGATTTAGCATGAGTTCCACTGAGTGCAGTGAAGTAGGTGCTTGGCACACAGATGTGTGTCATATGTGTCTCCAGATGTTCCTAAGGACAGCTTCATGAGTTCCCCCTGAAAGGCCTTACGTTACAGTTCCCTCACTGGATGTGTTTCCCAACATTGCTCAAGTACCTCTGAGTCTTGCCATGTCCTAAGAAGTTGCTCCATGGTTGATTCTCAACTGGGGACAGTTTGCTCCAGACATTCAGCAAGTCTGGAGATATTTTTCATTTTTACAACTAGGAAGGGAGATGGTACTGGGTAGCGGCCAAGGATGCTGATAAACACTCTACAATACATAGGACACCCCACTCCCACCCCCACATCCCAAAAAAGAATTATCTGGCCCCAAATGTCAATAGTGCTGGGATTAGGAAAGCCTCCTCTAGCAGATGGAGCCTCTTCCTGCCTCCCCGTATGTCACTTTACAGGAGATGCCTGGGCCAGAAAGGCTACGGTGGACAGGGAAAGTGAATAGTGCCAGCCAACAGCCTTTGGTCATGTGGGTCAGTTTAGGAAGCAGCTATTGAGCCATCTACTTTTTGCAAGGCCAGGACCAAGCTGCACTTTAAGGGGCTACAAAGATGAGCAAGGTGTGGCCTCTGCCCATAAAGATCAAAGCAAACCACCCAGTTTTGTAGAACACTCTCAGTTCACAAAGTGAATTTGTGTCCATTGCCTTGTTCAATCTTCACAACAACTCATGGGCCTGACAGGACAGATATAATCAGCCCCATTTTATGAATGACCAAATGAGACCAATTAGATGGATAACTTACCCAAGGTCACATAGCTCTTAAATGGCAATCTTCTGGTCTTTCCACTAGATCATATTTTTAGGAAGTATAACATGCCCCTTTCTGGACTTGAAGCTTCCTCTTCTTTCTTGGCTCATGTTGGATCCCTTGTTGGTAAGGGATCAGTCTTTTCTTCCATCCACCTTTAATATGAGTAGAAACCTGAATAAGGACAGAATGAGCTTCCTGTCTTCGCATCCACGCTTCTCCCTGAGGAGCTTCCCATTACCGCCCATAGCCATGCAGAATCATCTTGTTTTCATACCCTCTCTGACCTTTTGCTAAGGCCAACTTCAGATATAGGAGCTACCCACTTGTATAAGGAGCCACCTCTCACTGTGCCCCAACAATATCTTCTACCTGGGACTGCCACTGTCTCCCCATTCTGTCTACTCAGCAGGTACTTACTAAGATTGGTGAGTCTTGGTCCCAGACCCTGGATGTAGATGGGTGAATAAAACACACAGTGCCTCTGCCCTCGGGGCATCTGCAGTCCAAGTGCGGGAGGCAGTCACTGAGCACATAAACCAACAAGAGTGCAGTTACAAATTGGAATGTGTGCTATGAAGAAGAGCAATCAAGATACAGTGATAGTAACAAGAATGGAGCTTCTACTCAGAGTAGGCAGGAGGCCTGTGGGAAGAGATGAGGGAGCCAAGACCCGAAGGATGGGACCATGAACCAGCTTTTCAAAGGCTGGAGAAAGAAGGGAAAGGGGCAGCTCAGTAGGTGCAGAGACGAGATGGGTTTTTCTTCCCCAACTCTACCAGTAATTCATGACTAGCATTCTTATCATCAGAAATACCGTGAAGGCCTCCTCCCACATCAAGCCAACAAGGGTCCCCAAACTGCTGTTTTATACCCAGCTCTACTTTCTGCAGGATGCATGAAAAAGGCAAAGAGGAGCAAGAGACTTACAGTCTAGCCAAGGAAGTAAAAAATATGCTCACAAAACTAGTGATAGCCAGAACATCAGCTTGCAGTGGAGGTCTCCCCCACCCCACTGCCATGTCTGGCCAGCCCATCTCTTCCCTCTACCCCCAGTCCCCAGATATCAATAACCACCCACTTTTCTCCCTCCTCTCTGAAGAGACACCATCACCCTTGTCTGGCTTTAACGCCAACCATACACTGGCCAAAGAGTAGCAGGTCAGATGAGCTATCCCATTACACCTGGGATGGTTTCCACACACACCTTGGACAGGTGATTTCATTCCTCATTCCTCATTCCTTCATTCCCTAACCCTAACTATTTCTCTACAACTGTGATCCTTCCCTAGATGGGGAATGTGAGACTGTGGGAAGATTGGGGCTGGGTGGGATTCACATCAGACACCCTTGCCTGGGCCTATCTGGCTTTCAAGCCCATTGTGTGTACTCTCAACACACCAGGGGTTTTCATACATTTTCAGCAGCAGTTATTTTTTCCAAACTTGGTCTCAGGCATATCCTCAACCATGTGAAATAGACCCGCAGAGGGGTTCTTGCTGGGATTAAGGAGTTCAGAGTCCTGCTCCCACCCACACGACCTCCCCTTACCCATCCCCACTGGCGGCCTGAGGTCACTTGAGAAGCCCCCTAGTGTGTGACCTGAGGCTCAGGGCTCATTGAGAGGGACTCAGTGCTTCCTTCAGGGCAGCGCTGAGCACCGAGCAGCCACCACTAAGTCCAGACAGGTAAGATCGCATGGAATGGGCAAAGAGGGGTAGACTGCTCACTTCCATCCATGTCTTTGCAGCAAATAGCAGGCAGGACATGAGCCATGGTCCCCATTTCATAGGTGCATATTTTGGCCTTCCCCAACCTCCCTGGACTTTGTGTCCTTCTCTTTCCCAGCTCCCCACCTACCCTGTTCCTCCACACACCCTGCTTATAACTGTTGTTTAACCATTGTCCAGTAAATATTCTGGGATACAGCTTGATAAAAGATGTGAGCACCCAATTACAGCTGCCCTGAGGAATAATGCCCCATAAATGCTAACGTGACTTTTGAAGACCTTCTGTGGCAAAGTTCAAAGTCACGGGTGGATTTAGACTTCAGGCTGAGTCATTCTGGAATCCTGTTATAGGCCAAATCTTTTCGTGAGCATTTCAAGGGGTTTTCTCAAAATCTATAAATAGTTTAATAATGCCTGTGTAATAATCTATTTTTAACACTGGCTTTCCGGACAGTTTCAGAAGTAATCAGGTTGCGCATTGAAAGTAGGATTTCACAAGACATTTCTACAGTTCCCCACTGCTCTGGAGTGTGGCCTGTTGGCCTGGCCCAGAGCGCAGCCCACAGTGGCATCCTGGACAGCATGGGAGATTGACTCGACACTCTTGGTAGAGCTTGGTCCAGGCAGAAACCCTGGGAGCAGACTCTAGGAATTTCCAAAAAGCTAGATAAGCTGAATTCTGGCCCCAGCTCCTACTTTCCTCTTGTGGGAAACCCTCAACAGGACACTTGTCTGCTTTATGCTTCTGTCTCTCACATTGCAGAATGCAGGCAGAGTGGCCCTTTCTGTTTGTGGGGGCCTCTTAGCATTTCCTGAGAGTTTTCACTTAGTCTGGTTCGTCATTCCATCACCTCATTGACCTAGCGGTACAGGCTGAATGGTCTCTTCCATGTTACAGACAAGAACACAGGCACAGTGATTGGCCAGACAGTCACCCAGCACCTTGTCCAGACTAACCTTGCTGCTCCTTTGTTTTGCAGTTGGCTTGCTCCTTGGACTGAGGCCCTGGTGAGCACATGCCCCCTGCCCCACCATGGGGAGCTCTGCATCATGGACAAAGCCTGCCTGTGCTGGTGCAGCCCTGGCTAGAGGCAGGATGGCAGCCGGGCAGGGAGGCATCCCTGTTCTTGGATCCTCTCCTCTGGGGGACATGGAGGGAATTGCAGGGTGGAGCATGCAGCCTTTTTAAATAGGACATCTTGGGAGTTAGCATCAAAGACCTGGATTCCAGCCCTACCAACCTTGGAACCCTGGTCAGACCTTCAAACCTTGTCCTCCAGAGTACAGTAGAGCAGGTGAAGCTTATGGAAAGTGCTTGGAAAATTAAAGTGCTAAAGGAATGCATGGTGGTACTATTTTATCAGGTGAGTCAGGCAGCAGATGGCAAGGCCAGGGGTGCCAGCACCGGCCTTGTCTAGTAAACATCCTTGTACTGCAGGTTACCCTCAGGTCTGTGGACTTCAGCTCCCCAACTCACTTGTCACTGGTGAGTGGTACATGTCCCTTCCCTGAGGCTGTGTGAGTCCGGGGACACCTGGCTTTGAGCAATTCCTGTTCATCCACTGCTATCCCTCATCTTTTAGCCAGTGCAACCCTCTCTTCCTACTCAGGCTGAAAGGAAAACTTCTGTCTCTTCTGAGGGCTTTTCAAGGCCACAGGCACAGCGGGCGCTTACTCCCCCTTGCCTGAGAATGAGGTTTCACGCCTGCATAGGTGTCAGACAGAATTCCCACTCAATCAGCCCAACTTCTCAGCTTCTCCCCACTGCACCCCAGCGCTTCCTCCCCCCTCCAACCCCTACGGATCAGCACAGCTGAGCCTACCTGACCTGATTTTGCCAACAGAAATATTCTGGGTGCCCACACCCGAGGAAGCTTGGAGAATGTCTCTAGAATGATCAAGATTCAATTGGAAGTGGCCGGTGGCAGTTGCCAGCCACAGAATGTGCCCTTCGCCTGAAGCCAAGTGCCAGAGAAAAAGCACTCTCAGCCAATGTCCTGAATCATCAGGCAGAGAGAGTGTCATGAGTAATTTTTTACTAATAATCATTAAAGGACCAGCATTTAGGGAGTGATTTTAATGTTTATTGATTAGAGTAGATTCAAGGTCATCTCCATAATATCACTCTCTCCTCATTCTTCGGGTGGGACAGAAAGGGCTGCTGTCATGGCCGACGCGTGGGAATTGGACTTGATGCTCAGCAGAATTTCAGATGTGTGTGAAAGCCCCCCTCACGATACCAAGCCAGCATCTGTGTTTGTGGTGGGCAGTTGTCGTATTTGTTTATGCTCTGGGGATCTGCCACGGGGCCCCACCTGGCCCCAGCCACTGATTTGGTCACATGACTTGGGTCTGGCCAATTACAGAAGCTTATCTCCATGTCCACAGCGATTGGTCTGAGGGAGGGCCATGTGACAAGCAGGGCCAGTCAGAGTCCTCCCTTGAGATTTGAGGGTTGGACCCCCAAGAGAGAGGGAGTCTGCCTTCTTTTTGGCTCATGAGCCACTATGATAGAGACTTGGAGTTGCCGACAGCCATCTTTGCCATTGCAAGGAGAGAACCTGTCTGGGGCAGGAGAGAAAGTGGTCAACATGCAAGTCAAAGCCAAGACAAGCAGAGGCAAGGACAGGGGAGGAGGACAAGCCTGGCACCGTTACTTGAGCTGTGCAGACCCAGCTATGTCCTTGGACCTCCCTCTGTGTAAGCCAGGCCAGGCCCCCGTGTGCTCAAGCTAGTTGGAGATGGTTTCTGTCACTCGCCACCGAGAATCCTAAGGAACAGTGTCTGGGGCAGAGCAGAGCGAGGCAGTGCGTGGCTAGGGCTTCTGGTGGTGGTGGTCTTTGGCATCATAGGGTAGATGCCTGGGTCATGGGCAGGAAGGTCTGGACACTCAGGGAAAGCTCCAGCCTGCGGTGAGAAAGAACATACCCAAACCCAGCATGCAGTTCAGGGCCCAGTGGGCATCAGAACTCAAACAAGCAACCAGTCACGGGGTAGAGGCTGCAGCCCCATGCTCACACGATCCTGTTGGGGGCGGGGGCACCTTCTCCCTCCAGACAGGAGACGGGGACAGCAGCTGACTGTTGCTGTGAGTTCAAAGTGACCTGCAGGTCAGATTCTCGCAGCTTCCAAGGTGAGGTATGGCGGAGGCCCCATCGCCAGGGCTTGGGAAACAGCGCGATGAACCAAGACTGGCAGCTGTGGCCAGATGTGGCCGTGATGGCCAGTGTGCGTGCAGCCAGGTGGGTGCCCCTTGGCAGGGGCTGTACACACAGCCTGCCAGAAGGAGGGTCAGCCAGGTCTGGGGCTAGCTTTGGTGGATGGAGTGACTCAAGATACAACCACCAAGAAGTCTCTGCCATTTTAAGCACCTACTGTATGCCAGGCGCATCACATATGTCATTCATGGAAGCCCAGGAGGTCTGCCTGATCAGGTGAGAGTGACGCCGAGACCAGGAGATCCTTGCATGACGTTGCCCTGAGTAGAGGGTATGAGAGCAGGGCCCGTGGGCTGCTGCCCAAGGAGCACAGGACCAGACAGAGGTGCTCACCACCCAGCCCTTTTTCCCCTGCTCACCCCAGACTCAGCCCACTTACCTCTCTGATTCTGCCCCAGCTTCCTACCCTCCATTCCTGTTCCTCCTTCCTGGGGCCCAGAAATCCATTATTCCATCACTTAGGCAGGGCCTGTTGATTTCACTAATTCTCATTGCTCCTAAGTCACAGAAACCAACTCAAGGTGGCTTAACATCCCTGAATCATTTATTATAAGGATTCAGGGGTGTTTCATGGCATCCAAAGGTCCCAGGAAAGGACAGGAAATGGAATACTCAGGGATCCTCTCTGGGGCCAGAGGGACCTGGTCTGTTACGGTACCTCCTGTTCCACCGTCCAGACCAGCCCTGGGCTTGGGGACTCCCCTCACTGTAATGTGAGCAGGTGTGAGGTCAGGGCAAGGCCTTCCAGGAGCAGCCCAAGGCCATTACAGGTGGGCAGGGGGCATTAAGTGGGGGACTTGAAAGCCTTGCAGGTGGGCCAGGCAGCCCACCTGGCTGAAGGGGAGGCTCAGGCCTGGGGAGGAGCAAAGCTGAAATCGCAGGTGACCCCACCACACCACTAAGTGGAGGCTCTGCCATTGAGCACAGGAACATCCCCGTATAGCCAAATGTTATCCACAAACTTGGAACACATGCCAGGAGGTGGCCCTGGAGAAGGAGCAGGCCCCATTCTCTCTAGATTATCAGCGCTTAACTTAGGGTTGGAGTAGGTGGAGAGTAAGTAGCTGGTGAGTGAAATGACAGCCATACATGAGTCAGGCAAACATACTAACGGCCTACTCTCAAGTCTTAGATTGAAAAAGGAGAACTGCCATTGCCTGTACCCTTTGAATAAGTTGGCTTCTTAGAGAAGAGATGTGCAACCACTTACCGTGGAATATTTTCCCATCCAGTCCACAAATGTTTACTGGACACCTGCTGTGAGCCCCAGGCACTGTTCTCAGAAACGTGGAGATGAATAAGACAGACAGAACAAGATGCCGGCTCCTGAAACTTTCTTTCTTACAAGTGGATAGATCATCAACAAATGCAGGACTTCCTAGCAGGTGATATAGGCTAGGACAAAAATAAAGCAGGCTTGGAGGATGGTGAGCAGTGGGGGCTGCTATTTTAGAGGCCTTCCCAGGAGCTGACATTGGAGCAGAGACCTGAAGGAAGCAAAAGTTTGAGCCAAATAAAAATTAGAACACATTTTATTTGAAAAGTACTTTTTCCTCTTTCCAATATAAAGAATCCTGCCAAATACTTTCTTAAGCCCCCCACCAGTTATGTGAGAGAAGAAGGACTTTTGGTTCTGGGCTCTCACTAACTTTCCACAGCTCATCCCTCCCACATCTCATCCCTCCCACATCTCATCCCAATTTCTCAAGGAAAAAGAAACTTCCCACCAGCAGTAAACAAAAGTGCACTTTCTTCCCGCCGCTGGGGAGATGGGAACTGCGGCCACCTCTCTGGATAGAAACAAACCAGAGTCACCGGGGATGTAGAGCTCGGATGGGCACATTCCCCTTGGCCATTTGTTTAGAGCGTAAAATGATGGTGACTTTGCAGGGATTGGTGAGGGCTGCCCACCTACATCAGGACATTTAAAAAGTACACTGTGGTCCTTGTGCTTTAACCCTTCGCTTCTCTCAGCAGCGGCGCGTCCCTGCGGTGGCTGCCCGCCAGCAGGGTGGGACAGTCCCTCCCCCCCCCCTTTGCTCGTACGCAGCTGTTTTTGGCTTGGCCACAGCACTCACCGCCATGCCAGAGTTCATGTGGTTATCCAGAGCGGGGAAGAATTTCCCAGAATGCCTTGAGAAACCTGAGACACTGAATGGTTTCAGGGCTTATTGATGTGGCTGGTGCAGGAAATAGCAGTACGTCAATAAATAGTTTTAGGCAGGAAACGGGGCTTAAATGGTAGCCTTAAAGTTTTGGGAAAGGCACTAGGGGTTGCTGGAAGGGAGCCTGCCAGTCAGATGAGAACCTGGAGCCAAATCCAGGCTTTGAAATGGCTGCCACCAAAGGAGGCCCCTCACTGGTTCTGGATGGATGAGGCTGAGGTGGGGGGCAGAGCTGGAGACCCAGGGAATGGCTGGTTTCGGTTGGCAGACAGAGGCTTCTTGTTCCAGAGGAAAAGCCTGCAATCTACGGCTTGTGTGCCCAGAGGAGACACAGAGACTGGGTTTTGGAGGCCTTGGGGCTGGGCATGTTCACAACCCATTCCCCTTCCTTTCTCATGAGGCTGGCCGCTAGCTGGCAGGTCAGCCCAAGAGTTCCACTGTCCCACTCAAAAAAATTAAGGAAAAGGGTCAGAACCTGCCAATTTCTTTTTAAATAACTGCTTTTCTGTTATGAAAAGAAATGTTCACAGAAAATTAGGGAAATACAGAAAATAGTACAAAGTAAAAAATAAAGTCATCCATAATTCTACTGTTGAGAAACACCTCTTGTTGATACCGTGACTATTTCTCTTTTTCCATAAAAAAATAATTAATTCATGGATAAGAGTATATAGTACACACAATTTTGTTTTTGCTTCTTTCACTTGGCATTATGTAAGCATTTTCCCATATTATTGTAAAATTTTCATAAACATAGTTTTAAATGGAACATGGATCATCATTTACTTAGTCATTCCCCTATTGTTGGATGTTTAGGTTATTGAATTTTTGTGTCCTTATTTTTCCTATTATTTTCAATTATTTCCTTATGATAATTACCCAGAAGTGCAATTACTGGATCAAACTGTAAGAATACTTTTAAGGCTTAAAGTTTTTCAGAAGAGTATTGCCAATTTACACTGCCTGCTAATAGTGTATGAGCTTGCCTGTCTCACTGCATCCTGACCAGCATTAACAATTAGAGTTTTTTAAGCTTTGCTAATTTGGTATGTGAAGAAAAATGGTCTTGGTGGATGGAGCCCCCGTTTGCCATGTGAGAGGCCCGGGTTCGTGTCCCGAGGCCTCCTTGTGAGGGCACGCAGGCCTGAGCGGTGCGGTGGGCTGATGCAGCAACCTCACGACAGGAAGCGGGTGTGGCGCAATGGATGGAGCACCCGTTTACCATGTGAGAGGCCCCGGGTTCGCTTCCCGGCGCCTCCTTGTGAGG
>JAQZBX010053007.1:0-18991 GCA_029593785.1 Cabassous unicinctus | reverse complement strand
AAGTAATAAAGTCACCATAGCTGTTCCCAGCAAGGCACCAGATGCCCTTCACCTGGAAGTAATATAATCACAATAGCTGTTCCCAGCCAGGGACTAGATGTCCTTCAGATCCCCAAGGAATCCTGGAAACCCCAAAAACACTTTACTTACCTCATAGCTTATTTAATTTTAATGGAATAGCTGCTTTAGAATTATACACTGAACCAGGAGCCTGCTTAAAGGGCAAGCTTTGCTCACTTACATTCTATTTTTTCGGTCAAATGACCATGAGATTTCTTCCCTCATCAATTGAATCACATTTTTTGGAGGTCATTTTACATAAAAATGTTTCACCTGATGGATATTCAAAAGGTTGGTTATTATTATGGTGATTATATTGCAGCCACATACCAATTGTAAAATGTCTTCAACATCTTAGACCATTTGTGAGAATTCATTATCTTAATTTTTGTGAGCATTTTTTCACCTCAGTGGAATTTTTGTCCTCGTCATTACTTAGAACACTTTATCAAGAACTGTCTTCCTTAATTTCCCTGCATTTTTAATCTAAAATTTAATAGTTCTTTCTGTCAGTCATAAGATCTCAGTTAGACATGAGTCTAAGGGCCCTTTGTGGTTAAAAAAAAAAAAATTGTCTGTTACAGAAGTGAGAAAAATATTTACTTCTCCGAGTTCTCCCCAGTTTTTATCCATTGGAAAGGGTAGAAAAGAATGTCTGACTAAAGAAAGAAAGTCTACCATCAACCTCAGAGAATTTTTTATTCTTCCACAGAGGTTAGAGTAAGGTTTATTGTTTAGGGAGGGTTCCTAGTTTTTGTGTTGGGTATATGTTGCAGTTAAATGAGTGGATGTCATGTTTTGGATCCATGTCCTAAAGAAAAGGCCTGTATAAGATATGATTTTGGCATAGTGGTGAAATAAACTGAAGTCAACCATAAGAAAGGTGGAATAAGCAAATACAAAATGATAATCAGATACTTCATAAAAGAAAGCAGGAGGGCATTCGTAGAAGGAAGGGATGTTGTCTTTTCTGAAAAAGCAACCTGAAATTAGGAACGCATGGAAAAGTTATGACTGAATGTGCAGATGGCTGCCGCTGGTTCTCAACAGAAAGAAAACAGGTAACAAGTGGATGAAGAAGGAAAATACTTTCAGAGACTCAACCAGATCAAAAGTCCAATGTCTAACCTCCGCATTGAACTGGTAAAATGTACAGCTTCCACCCTGTGAACATGCATATTCCAAACACGCCTTCTACAAGAGACAGTGATATAATGACTGGTCTGAAGGCTCTTTCATTAATTATGTACAGATCATTGGCGTGTGCCCCTTTGAAAGTCAGCGCTGCTTGGAGGCAGCGAGCAAACTCTTTCAGATGGAAGCTTCTGGAAGCTCTGCCTGCATAGGCACCAATGTGTACTCACGCTGCTTCCACACCTGTACTCTCTGTGTCATCTTGACCAAGAAGGGGGACAGTTCTACCCGAAAGGCTTCCCAACACGCATCCTGAATATTGATGATGCCCGTGGAAGCGTTGACGGCTGAGGTCGGCCTCTGGTGAGAGGATGCTCTGAATTTGGGGTCCCAAGAGTGAAGTGACGATACTCATCTTACCCCTCTGAAGACGTCAGCTGACCATCCCAGCTGCTCTGTGGATGCGACGTGGTCAGGGCCACGTTGGTGTGCGAGGCCCCGGCGCCCACGGAAGCGGGTCTGAGCGGGAAGCAGCCGGCTCTCAGGGACGTGGCTTCTAGTCCGTTACTTCCCAGAGCACTGGCTGAGTATTGCCCACCGCCATATCCTCTCGCTTCTCTCCTCTCCCCAGGAAACAGTGCACTGGGACTTTAAAAGTTAATGCATGTTTTCAATCCCTGTGTTTTTCCAGGACATGGAGAAATTCAGAATGAGATAAGTAACCAAAATAATTTTGGAATAGAGGACTAAGTGTGCCAATTAAAAACCTAACATGATGCCAGGTGCCTCCTATTTTGCCAGATGAATGGGATTTGCTCTGTATCTTTGAATTACCATACTTGAAGATGTCAGTTTCCCGATCCTAATAAATAATGGAATAATGGGGTGCTGAAAACTAGGATCCATGCTTTATGACAAAATGCCATTCTGTTTCTCTCGTTCGAACAAATCCAGTGTGGTACGAAGAAATAGTACAGTGAAGAAGCAATCTATCATTTTATAAAAAGCTTAAAAAATTCAACTGAGACGATGAAGGGCCAACGCCCCATAACGTACTAGATAATTCTTCAAAAAGCTCAGCCTTAATTCTACTTTTGTACAAACTAGTGATAGCAATGCAGCTCCCAGGCAAGGAGGCCTGGGGCTTACTGATCCGTCTCCACGTTCACATCTGGGTAGGACAGAGCGGAGGTGGCGGCAGCAGAACCAATGGGTATGGCTTCCAGAAGCAAGTGGGAAATGCGGACCCTCAAATTGAGTCTTTTCCAGGAGCCTTCACTCCCTTGGGGTTTTAAACGCGCCAGACTTGACTCCAGTCAGAACGTCCTCCAGATTTACCACGCTCCGAGCCAGAGCAACAGAGGCTTCCCGGCTCTCTCTTCTCCTTCCCCACTCCCCACCCTGATGGTGCCTCTAAGCGACTGCAAACCGCGGGCTCTGTGAGCTTGTCACCAAAGAGGCTTCGCCAAGAAATCTGTCATTCCCAGGAAGAAAGGAAATTGAGAGCAGTCGATGTAGGATTCTTAAGGTTACCTGCTTCCTTATTAAAAATCTGCTGGAGATGGTAACCATGACCAAAACTCTTTCTGCAGCCTTGCGTGTCAGCTTGACCTTATCTTTAAAAGGCAAGTGTATGCAGCACGTGTAAAATGACACAGAAGTTATGTCCCAGTTCTCTCAGGCAACTGCACTTCAGACTGGAGACACTGCATCACAAATTCTCTGTAATATCTTCATCTATAATATATTCCCCTCGCTTGCTTGATGTCCTCAGCTTCTTCCAAAGAGCCACCTAGAGCTTGCTTTCCCACAAATGAGCCTGACCGAGGCCAAGGCCTGCTTGGTGGCAATGTTGACACCAGTGATTTTTTTTTTTTTTTTTAAAGATTCATTTTTTATTTATTTATCCCCACCTCCACCCCCAGTTGTTTGAGCTCGCTGTGTCTGTTCTTTGTGTGCTCATCATCTTTTTGGATGTACCAGAACAGAACCTGGGTCCTCCCATGTGGGCCTAATTGCTTGAGCCACCTCCACTCCCTGCTTTGTTGTATCTCTCATTATGTTTTCCTGCTTGTGTCTCTTAGTTGTGTCATCTTGTTGCGTCAGCTCACCACACCAGCCCATCACGTCAGCTCACTGTCTTGCTCGTCTTCTTTATGAGGCACCGGGAACCGAACCTGGGACCTCCTGTGTGGTAGGCGGGAGCTCAATCGCTGTGCCATATCCGCTTCCCAACACCAGTGATTATTGATATAAACGGATTCCACTATTTTATTTCACATTTTTATCAGTTGATCATGAAATACCTATGTTTACACAAGTTGTCATTGTCATACATGCAAATTATTTAAACACGTTTGTGCTGCTGACAAGGAGTTTATGTGAAAAACTATTAGGGTATGTGAAAATGGACGTTCACTTTCTGTGACTAATTCTAGTCGGCACGTTCGTTTTTAGTTCTTGACTTTTGTTTTATTGGCCACTTTGCATACTTAGGAAACCTTCGTTTGTAAATCTTTGTTAAGTTTATTTTGTAAAAACGTTACTGCTCTGGGGCTTAAATGGAACATGGCTTTATTGAGGTATAATTTACAACCATAAAATTCACTCATTGTCCATGTACAATTCAATGCTTTGAGTCCTTTTGCAGAGTTGGCCATCCCTCATCACAATCTCATTCTAGAGCATTTCCTTCACCTCCAGAAGCACATGTCTGGTGCCCCATCCCCACTGCTAACCTAACTTAATTCTCAATTTGATGTTTCTGGGCTTCATCAAAGTCCAAATGAGAAAATGAAATGTTAGCTGAGGTCCTAGTGTGGTTGAGATTGGTCCAATGGCAACTTTGTGTGGCCTTGTAACCTCCCATGTCAGCATCAGCACTGTGCCAGCCTCTTCCCTCCGTTCCTGTTTAAGCCAAAATTCAAGATAAGCCAGTCTGCAGCAGTAAGGTTCGAGAGCAAGGGATGGCAGAGCTGGGAGCTTATGCCATGTTAGTCAATACGTATTTACGAGGGCCTGCTGTATCTTTCCAAGCTATGAAGTCTGTTCTACTGAAACGACTGACCTGTTTGCATTCTACACTCAAACAATTAATAAGCTTTTTCCACTTTTGTCAGAACAGCATCCACCAAAAAATTAGGCGTTGAGAGAAAGGAGGAGGGGCCAGGGAGACAGTAAGAGAAGAAGGGGCAGGGGTGGGAAGTGATTTCTGAATAAGAAGATAATGCTGTGGTTGTACCGTGTCTGAATCTGCTCTCCACAGCAGCTATCACTTCCACCTCATCTTTCTTTCCTTTACCTTGTTGGCAATTAAAGAGCAATTCATGTTTTCTTATTTTAGCCCTGGTACTTACCTTTTTAGGCCTTCAGTAGGAAAAGTACACATATGTCATCCATCATAGAGCGCACGTCAGCATAATGTCTATGTATTGTCTCGCTCATGATGAACATGATGACGCTTTCCACATAACTCAACTCCGGTTTCTATCCTTCTGAACCGCAGGCACCTCCATCTGGAAAGCCTTTTTCTTCACCCCCAAGTTCAACCCCGAGGGTTCCAACGGATGCTTTGCCACGCACGTGTGCTTCTGCCACGGGCATTTCATCACCCGCCATCACCCACCTCTACTCTTTGACATTTCCAAAGACCCGCGCGAGAGCAGCCCGCTGACTCTGAAGACCGAGCCTCGACTGAACGAGGTCCTTCGAGTGCTGCAGGAGGCCGCAGATAATCACACGAAGACCTTGACGGCGGTCCCCAACCAGCTGTCGCTGTGGAACCTGCTCTGGAAGCCGTGGCTCCAGCTCTGCTGCTCACCCTCGGGGCTGTCTTGCCAGTGCGACCGCGAGCATCAGGATCAGGGGCCGAGCCGCTAGCCCCACGTCTGGGAGGAGGACAGACGTGCGTGGCGCAGCTGACAGCCTCCTCTGCAGGTGCACGGATGGAAGGTGCGCCAGTCAGAGCGCCCCGGATCTGGGCCGGTCCTCTGCTTTATGCCAGAACACGTGGCTGAGAGCTCAACAGTTACACAAAGGGGGAGAACACACGCGCTCACAGCGTAGAGATGGGAAGATGTTGCGCTCACGTGTTCCATTGCCAGAGTCTTTGGACTCATGTAAGTGGGATAGGTGGAATGAGTGTGCCCAACATCACTGCAGACAGTGCCATGAAGAGCGGGTGCCAGAGGTAATGTAATCACCCATCAGCAAAGACATAAGGGTAGACATAATGCATCACGCATTTCATAATCCTAAGCTCTGCGTAACCGCCACCATTCCCCTAGAGCGCCGATAAAAGAATAAAATTTAGGAATTTAGTGAACCTTCCATAGGCAACTTTATAATGAATAAAAGGCCATTTTATTTACCAATAATAGATGACGGTAGATTCTGATTTAGTTATAGGAAGGCAAGTGATTATTAGTGGTATTATCTAGAACACATATTAAATACTATTAAAAAACACACACATATATATATTCAGTTTATTTTATTCTTCAAAAAGGATATTTGAAATTATGGAGCTAAGTGCTTATTGATAACTAGATGAAAACAGTAGAGGCTCACAAACAGATTTATTTGTGTAACAAACTTTTAGTGAAATCCTTCATTAGTAAAAATCCCAAGAAAGTCTCTCCTGTACTGATTTATAGACTACAATTTATAGTCTTATATGGTTCTAGTGTTTTGTGAATGGAAGTTGTGAATTTAACAGCTACTTCATGGATGCTACGGTTCAGCAACTCTCTTCCAGTGAAATTCAGAATTATCGGCATGGAAATTGTAAGATATTTTGGGGGACAAAGAAACAACAACACTGACAAATGCTTCACGACCTCTACACATATCATTAGGATCTAGAAGTTCAGGATGGGAGGCAGTGTAAATATTTTGATTGGTGAGGTTTTCTTCTGTGGCTGAGAAACATCTATACCTCCAGTCTACAAGGAGATGTGCAATCTTGTGTTCATCTCATTTCCCCCAAACGTCATTCATTTGGGGAAACACATAATCAGGTCACAGAGGAGATTGGCTGAGGGCAGCACAGTTGCAGAGATATGATGTGTTAACCAGGCCCCATCCTGAGGGAAAGTCTGCCCTCTCTGTATGGAGAACACTTGTACCACCTCTTCAGACCCAGCACATTCTCCAAGAACAGGATTGAGTTCCTTTACTGATAAAGAAGCCACTGTCCACCCATTCACCCATCCATCTCTTATGTGCACATGCCGGCGCATCCTTTCTTTGCCCTGCGATGGCTCAGCTACCAGGGAGCCTGGAAGACGGGATGCTGCTTGCTCGCTCGTGGACCAATGGGCGAGTAGAGCATGCTGGGAGTGTTCCCGTGGTCATGGGTGTGTGCAGTGCATCATGGGAATGCAGAGACAGAGAAGACGACTCCACGTGGTGGTTTGGGGGCGATGCGAGTTGAGCCTTAGGCTTTCTCACGCTTGACCGTAATTCCCTCTATTTTTCTCCCCCTGAGGGAGTTCCAGTATTCAGTACAATTCCCAGTTTCTCTTTAATTCTCCTATGTGTAACTTTAACTTTTGCTCTGCTTTTCTGAAATAAAGAAGTGTCCTCCTCCTGCTCCCCCCGTGAATTATTGAAAATTGGGGTAGGGGCGGGAATCAGAATTCTTACCTTTAATGTGGATTTCTCGTTCTAGAAATCGGAGAAGATCTGTCATATTGTTCTAGAAAATGTTATTATTAGAGTGCACCAGCATGTTAATAATGTATTAGGATGATGGCTGACGCTACAGTGCAAGAAGTATTGAAAGCCATTATTATGAATTTTTTTGTATTAAGGTGACAATGTTTACACAAAGTTTAGCACATGCAATGCAAGTGGACTTTTAGGAAACACTTTATGATATGAGACTATAATAGAGTATATGAATACATGTTTGTGTATAAAATTAATCGACCTGTAAAATATTATTGTCAGATGAAGAATGAAAGGTACTTCTAGATATAAATGAATTGAATTTGAAAGACTGTGCCTCAAAAATGACCCAGCGCACCATTCTGTTTTAGGTTATTTGAAAACCAGGTGTTTGTAATAACCATGATTATCTTAGATTTCAAACCATTTACCATCCAAATGTTTTGCTTTGATTGTGTAACAAGACATTTGGGTTCTTTTGTCCAGGAGAGACCCAACATACTCTTTTGAAGACAGTTATTTTGGAGAGCTATAACCATGTCTATTTGGTTTCAAAGCATCCCGTTGACATTGGCTGTTGCATTGAATGTGCAAATCTGAGAATTTCTGAAGTTTTAAACAAATTATCTAAAAATATATCCTTATATCCCTAGCATTTGGCAAATGTTAAAGCTAAGCAAATAGTATTGTAAAGACAGGCATCATCTTATGAAGTAACAGTTTAAGAAAAGCACAATTGCATCTTACCTATCTGTGTAACTAAGTGTTCAAGAAAGGAAACCCGGTTTTCAGATTTCTCCTAAGGTCATACAGTGGAAAATGGAGAAATGAAACTGGGGAGTATTTGACCCATGTCTGGAAGATGCTTTCTTCAAAGTTGATTGCATCCAGTAAAAAGGGTTGTTAGAACATGTTAATACAAAATTAAAATAAAAATTTCCTTTGCAGTTAAAAATGCTGTGTTCTAGTGCCATGCTCTCTGATGTAACTCGGCTCAACAAGTGTTTACTAAATTTGAAGCATTATGTGAAGCCATGAGCAATGCAAGTTTCAGTTCAGCAAATATTTCTTGAGTCCTTACTTTGTGCAAGAGGAGGTGCACGGGACAGAGATGGGTGAGAGCTAGCCCCTGGCCTCAGTGAGGCACAGCACCTAAGACCCATGACAATGTATTAATTTCTTCTAAAATCAGAATAGAAAATATTCCCAATATTGTGCTATCATCACCAATATCCATTGTCCCAACTTTTTCATCACCTCAAACAGAAACTCTGCACTCATTAAGCAGTAACTCCCTCTTCTTCCCTTCCCCATCCTCTGATAACCTATAATCTACTCTCCATTTCTATGACCTTTGCTTCTTCTAGGTATTTCATATAAGGAAGATCATGCAATAGTTGTCCTTTTGTGTCTGACTTCTTTTGCTCAACATGATGTCTTCAAGTTTCATCCATGTTGTCGCATGTATCGTAACTTCCTTCCTTTTTATGGCTAAATGATGTTCCGTTGTGTTTATACAGCACATTTATTCATCTCTTGGTGGACACGTGGGTTGCTTCCACCTTTTGCCTCTTGTGATAGTGCTGCTATAAACATTTTTATATATTCCAATGTATTTAATACATATTTTTTAGGACGTACTGGGGTTCAACCCAGGACCTCCTACATGGGAAGCAGGTGCTCAACAACTGAGCTACATCTGCTCATCTATTTAATATGTTTTTCAAGGACCCCTGGAAGCCCTTAATAATTGGCCCTGAGACAGACACCCTATCCTGGTGAAGCAATGACTTTCTTCTACGGATGTTTGGAGAAAACGGGTTAAACTGTCTAAAGTTGGATATGAAAAATATTATTCTCTTTTCTCTTTCTTTTAGCTGAATTCCCAAGGAAAACCAAAAAGAAAACCCCAGAAGCAGTAAGAAGTAGAAGTAGAAGCCAGTGCAGGAGCACTGGGACTAGGAGAGGTTAACATTTGATCCAACAATTCTAGTTAAAAGCTAAGAAGTGTCCATCAGGAGGGTACTAGGTGATCGATGATAGTCAGGAGAGAAATGCATGGGACAGAAGTGGTTGGTTTCAGAGATTGGCTTCCAAGTGATAAAAAGTGAAACCTTATTCTTCCCCATTAGTCCACAGAATGTCATATGTAATGCAGGAGACCTAGTCCCTCTTAAATCATAGCTCTTCTTTCCTTTCCTCACTTCCGTCTGGGCTTCATCCAAGAAAACACATACCCAGGCTGGTCTCACAAATGCCGTCCCATGGACTGGCTTCAACGATGGGCCTTTATTGGCTCACAGTTTCAGAAGCCAGAAATCCAAATCGAGGCACGCGGGTGGGCAGCATGGTGTTAGCCGCCTGCAGTCGCGGGGTTCCCTCACTTGCATCACTGCCCCCCGTCACATGGCCATGCTCTCTCCTTTCTGTTGTATGCGACTCCCAGGTGCTCTTTCTAAAGCCTTCAGTTGCCTGATGAAGGCCCACCCTGCTTAAGTTGGCCACACCTTAACTGGAAATAACGTCTGCAAGAGGACCTGTTCACTGTGGGTTCCCGTGCCCAGGAATGCAGGTTAAGATGAAGAATGTGGCTAATCCACCCTACCATGCCAGCCTTGGACAGCATGACCATCCATGGTTATTCGATACCATGAACCACTTCTGTTACCACAGCCAACATTCAGTAATACCATTTCTCTGTTTACTGGGTTCTGAATAAAGTGATTATAATTTGCCAATATTTAACAGTGTCAAATTTTATGTTATGGAGCCTATTCAATTGAGGAAACCTCAGCTTTTCTAATCAGATGTATTCCTGAAAAGGAAATGTTGTCATGTAACAATCAGTTTTCTAAGATGAACTTAATGTGGCTTCCACTTAGGGGACCCTCAAATTTTGGCCAGAAATATGATTCTACTCACTAAGTTCAAATCCTTTAAATAATTTTGCATTGTAAATCTCTTGTACAGTATCTAGGCATAAGTTACACAACAGATAAAATCACTTTACTATGGAGGTCTGGAATATAAAATTTGCTTTGTTGATGACATAAGGATCTCAGGTTTCCAGCCGTATTATCTATGCTGAGTGATGATGTTTCTTCAAAGATGAAATTTTAAGTGAATATATTTTTATAATTACATACTTTGAATAGTCCATCTTAATTCCACAAAGGGTGCAAAGTTAAGGTCATAAGAGACCATATTTCCAAAGATATGTCATATTCCAGTATGCAGAGTCCATTCGGAACTATTCTTTAAGTGCAAATTGTCTCATGCTTCAAATAAGTATAATGCAAAGCAGCACTTACTGACTTCCCTCACATTGATGTTGGGACCAAATGAACTACTCAGGTGTGCCAGAATTTTCTGCTTAATCCTCTAGAGGATTGTTTGTTACCACTGAATGTGAAGCGCCCAGGCAAGGATCCTGAGAAGACTGTAAGGAAGGGTGATGCCACAGAGAGTGACAAGGCTGCCTGGTCAACAAATGAGTGTGACCTGAGGGTGGGAGCCTGGATCCCTGAATCACTACATGGAGCAGACCCTGTAGGGCTGCCCAATCAACAAATAACTGTGATCTGACAATAAAGTCATTTTTTTCAAGCCACTGAGATTTGAAGGTTGCTAGTTTAAGAATAGAGGGAAATGGATGTGGCTCAAGCGATTGGGCTCCTGTCTACCATATAGGAGGCCCAGGGTTCAATTTCCAGGGCCTCCTGGTGAAAGGCAAGCTGGCCCACGCAGTGAGCTGGCCCATGCAGAGTGCTGGCCCACACAGGAGTGCTGGCCTATGCCGAGAGCTGGCCCACGCAGAGAGCTGGCACAGCAAGATGACACAACAGGGGTAGTCACAGGAGAGACAATGGGAGATGCAGCAGACCGGAGAGCTGAGGTGCCAGAAGAGATTGAGCGCCTCTCTCCCACTCTGGAAGTTCCCAGGATCGGTTCCCACTGCCACCTAAAGAGAAGACAAGCAGACACAGAAGAACACAGAAAGCAGACAGTGAGCGCAAAATCAACAAGGGCCAGGGAGAGAAATAATAAAAATCTTAAAAAAAAAAAAAAGGTAGAGGATAATCTAAGGAATGTATAAGATAGTGATTAAAAAAAAGAGAGAGAGCATATAGAGTTAATGACCCTGGCTAATACAATGTATTGTCCACACTGTATAAACCTGACGTTTGATGATCATTTTTTGGACTTCGAAAGGATTCTTTGATTCACTGGTACTAACTTTAAGTAGAGGCTGGATGCATTAATTCTTTAAATCTATTAACTATGAGTTGGTGGGAATCAGATAAAGATAAGAATATAGTTGGGACTACCACCGATGGAGCATGTCCCAGATTGAGGAAAAATGATTCTCCAATTATAAGTCAAAGAGAAGATAGAGTTGAATACTTTACACAAGCAATTAGGTGATTATTTAAATATTGAAGCTATTTTTCAAAGTGGAATATAACACTTTGCTTCATTTTTTATGTGAGGATGGCAGATTTTAAAATATATTTAAGATTGGTATTTTAATGTCACAATGTCATATTTTTTATAAAATATTTGAATTGACCATCACATTTCATCACTTTAGAGATGCTTTTTATTAAAATTTTTCACATGCATTATAAAGAACTCCAGTTGTATTAGTCACAGCTCTCTAGGGAAACAACTGACAGGAGATATCTGTAAATATTATGAGATTTTATAAAAATTGTCTCATGCAACTGTGAGGATGCATTTGTCCAAATTTCATAAGGCAGGCTGCAAGCTGGAAACTCCAATGAAGATTTTCAAATGAATTCCGCAGGAGAAGCTGCTTGGCTGAAGGAGAGATGGAAATTCTCTCTTCTGAGTGCTGAAATCCTCAGTTCTCCTTTCAAAGCCTTCAACTGCTTGGATTAGACGTCCCTCATTGTTGAAGGCAGTCTGCTGAGTTGGTGGTAGATGTAACCAGCCACAGATGCAATCACCTTACTCATGATTTAAGCCCATGAAATACCCTCACAGTAACAATCAGACCAGTGCTTGCTTGACCAAACAACTGGGCACCATGACGTGGCCAAGTTGACATGTGAACCTAACCATCACTCCAGTGAGTGCAGTATTTTAGTTTATTTGTTCAGATTTCAGTCTTAGAAGAAGATTAAAAGTTGATGTAGTATTTTCAAGCCAACTTCCTTCATCAATCTTTGAAATAATGCCATGCCACTGGTGTTTAAAAGTTGCAATTAATTCATCAGGTCCTTGCTTTTTTGTGAATTTCTTTTAAAGGCAGGCTTTAAAACGTTCAGTTAACACAAAGTGTGTACTGAGCTCTGAAATCGGAGGGGCATTCTGCAGCAAGGTTTGAAAGTAGCAATGCCTAGTGCCTCTCAGGTTGAAGTGTGTGAAGCCACCATGATAAGGTAGGGCGAATTCAGGGTTTCACATAATGCAGGAAAGGGCACTCGTGGCATTTCAGCAGACAAGAGAAATGCCTTGGGTCGGTGAATGCTGAGAGAAGGAGGGCTCGGACAGACCATCCGCTAGAGGCCCCATCAGGCAACCCCGTTCTCAGCAGACCGTAACAGAAGCAAGGTGGGTTTCAGCCACTTGCCCCATCTCGCTTGAATGCAAAGTGGAACATGGGGATGCTGCATCCGGGAACAGGGCTTGACTTGGGAAGAGGCTCGCTAACTGCAGGCTTTCTTCTCAGACTTTTGTGGGAGGCTACATGTCATCCTCACTGCAACCTATCAGTTAGCATTGTACCTGGTTGAACACTGCCCCCCCCCCCCAGAATGTGGCCTTAGAGGGAAAGAGGGTCTTCGCAGGTGTGGTGACTTAGGATGGACTAGGGTGGCCCTGAGTCCAATGGTTGGTGTCCTCTTATGGTGTGAAGACGGAGGCTGGAATTGGATCCAAGCAGCCACAAGCCAAGGAACGCCGAGGGTGGGCAGGAGCCCCCAGAAGTTGGAAGAGGCAGGAAGGACCCCCCCTACGGGCCTCAAGGAGTGCAGCCTGCCCACACCCTGATTCCTCACTTCTGGCCTCCAGAGCTATGAAAGAATAAGCGCATGTTGTCTTAAGCCATCCGATGTCCAGTCTATTGTAATTGGTTATAGCAGCTCTAAGAAACTAAGATCCATGTTATTGTTATCCTGTTAAAGATGAAGGACCAGGTGCATGAAACAATACACAGTCGGTTGTTTTATGCTTAGATTTAGGTAGCGATCCTTTTGGTTAAAAACAAAAAAGTGGGGAGTGGACGTGGCTCAAGCAGTGGAGCCCCCGCCTCGCACATGGGAGGTCCCGAGTTCAGTTCCCACTGCCTCTTAAAGAAGACAAACAGGCAACAAGCAGACAACAAGCAAAAACAATGGGCAAACAGATGATGGAGCCATCTCAGGGTTGGTGGGGGAACCAAATGGACAGATTGAAAACCTCCGTAAATGATTATATATCCATCTGTGCACTGCCCAAGCCAGGGGGTGGCCTTAACGTAGACCACAATGGGAAGAGGGCTTCCTAAATTTGCATAATGCTCAACCTGCACCACTGTGTGTGGCAGTATCTGTTAGATGGTGACATTAGGTAAATGGATGGCATATAACTATTGAATAGAAATCATCGCCTGGATTTATTGAGCAAGAAACACAGGCATATGCCTTGCATTGAATATGTGAGCTAGCATGTAGCCTTGAGACATTTCCAGAGTGAGAGGAGCAATGGAGGGTACTGATGGTTAAAATAGAGCCCAAATAAAGAGCTAACTGTCTGCATTCAAGGCAAAAGTCACATGGCTTTGCATGTATCGTTTGTCTGCCATTGCTTGGACTCATCGGTGCTGTTGGCTGCAGGTTTCCAGGTGATTCTGCCAACCATGCATGTGGTAGGATTGTGCTTCCAGTGAGCAGTGAGGAGAAATGTCCTGTAGGTTCTGAGCTAGAGCATAGTCTGTCAGGGTAAGAATCCCCAGCCCTTTCTAAACCCCAGTTAGAGGCTGCTCCCCCAGGCTGGTCCCAGGCTGCAGAGAACCCCAAGGAGCACCTCAGATGACTCACGGTGAGCACAGAGCAAAGGCGAGAGAGGAGCTTCTGCCGTTTCAGCCACTGATGTTTTGATGTCCCTGCACCTTAGACAGGTCCACCCTGAGTAAGTCGTGTTATACCACCCTGTTTATGCACAATGGTCCATGGCCACTTTTCCTCCCCTGGCGAGTCTGTGGCTAAGCGATCCTGAGACATTGTGGCCACCGGAATTCGCTAGGCTTAATGAGAATCGGAAAGATATTTTAGACAGTTAGGGGAAGGGGAATAGAGATGGCTTTAGTGCAAGGCAAAAACATAAAAATGTCTCGGTTGACTGTATCCTCCTAGATACAGGCTCTCACAGCTTCATGGAGGTAAATGCAAATGGGAAATACCACCTCGTTTGAGAACACGTTATGCCATGTGAAAATGTCACTACCATTGCACAAGCACAAATATCTTTGCTTGAAAATATCAGTACCCTACACTTTAATGCCATTTTAGATTTAATGTTTCATCGTGTTTAATTGTACGTTAAAATTTTTGACAACACTCTTAAAGTTAAGGGAATATATAGTAGGAATGATAATGGTTATTTACACCCTGTTTATTAGCACTTTGAATGCAAGGAAATCATCTCTTGACCTTTTATCATTTGAATTAAGTTCACCCTTTTTTTTTTCACCCCAATAATGTTTTGTGAGTTCTGGTATTTAAGAAAAAAGCTAAAAATTATATAGTTCTATTATTTTCCCTGGCAGTGTTTTAAAGGCCATCTTGTGTTGGGGCAATATTTAAAACTACGTTATGTAATTTACATCGTGGCAAGGCGATGCTGATGATTTTCCAGAGCTGTGAATGACTCATTTCCTGCATGGCTGTTTGAACTCAGCGGTGAAGACACTTAGAAAAGAGCTCCCGAGAAAGACAATGGCTTAAGTGTCAGGGTGGGAAAGGGGTGGAAGGCAAGACCAAGACGAGTGCAAAATGTGGAGGGAAGCCTTCCCACCCCTACTGCTACTTATGCTGCTTTTCTCTCAGAAGATGGTAAATTAGAGGGCGCTGGAAACGACTCGCCGGCGGATGCAGTCTAGTAATTCCCCGGTAATCGTCCGTCTTTGACTATCTTAGATAATGCAAGAGGCAGAGCTTGATGAATGCTTCTGTCCACACAGCCATTTAAGCTCTGGGTTGGAGAGAGGAGCTGGAATTTCAGATCCTCACACTTCCCCATCTTGCATGTCTAAAGCACGCGGGGATCCGGTGTCAGCTCATTACTTACTTTAAAAATACATATTTCTCTGCAAAAGATTGTCTCGGGTGGTTGGCTGCTCCACCGACGTTTTCTGAAAATAAGAGAAATCCTTTGGAGAGGCAGAGATTTGTCCCAGGAAATGACGATGCTCTTGGACTATCTTTCAATGGGATCTGACCGTGAGCGAATCCTTTATCAGCTAGATGACATGCTGCCCTTTTTAGAAATAAGTGGCAGTGACAAAACTGTTTTGCTGCAGCACGGGGAGCCGTGTCACGTGTGTGCTGTGAATGCCGCAGATACTTAGCTTTGCCCATCCGTTTAGAAACTTTCAATAATAGCATGGCATTAGCCTTCTCTCTTCCCTCTCATAAATCGAGACTAACTTCCTTGCTCTAGTCTCTCTCTCTCTCTCTCTCTCTCTCTCTCTCTCTCTCTCTCTCTCTCTCTCTCCCCCCAATATGACTGCAGAGATTTGCATTCTCAGCTAAAATAACCATGCCAAAGTGCTTACTCTGGAAGAAAAAGGATTTGACATCGTCAGTTCGTGTTGCCTCATATCACTAATTTGAGGACTTAGTCTCAACATAAAATGATTTAATTTTCATAGCATGAGTAAAGCCTGAGGAGTGAGGAAGGTGGAGGCGGTGGTGACTGGAGTTGAAAGCATCCTTGTGACTAAGCACAATTATTTTATCTATACACATTTTAATTATCCTCGTGGGAGAGGATTACCCAATTAGGAAACGTTTTCAGCATTTCCACATTGAGATTCCATTTTGATATCTCTTTCCCACTATTTTGATTGTAGTTTGTAAGGCCAAATGCAAACCAGAATAGCACTCAAAGCCATTTCCTGTTCAGTCGATGAATATTTTCCTGAACCATAAAAATACGGTTTTGCCAATGTAGGGCGTTAATCACATTACCCCAGATTCTATTTCATCTTGGCAGAGAAACAGAATGTTCTTTCCAGCATGGATCTCAGCCCTCTGATTACTTTGTGGTCCTTTTTATTTGCCAGTACCTTAGATGTTACAAGAAACTCTGTTACAAAAGCAATACATCTTCACCAAACCAAAAATGACAGCAACCCCTGCAGGAGGCTCTGTGCGTTTTGCATTTTTACATTAAGTGTGATAATAGTATAGATTATTTATGTCTAATTTGCATGAGATTCAGTACACTTTGCTGAAAGGAAAATTCTTTCAATCTGTTTATTGAAGCCTCAGCAATTTGGAAGGAAAGTATAGAATAAAATAATGTAATCATGTTTCCTGAATAAGGCACAGAAGAAAATTTAAACTTTAAAATCCAGCCTAAGTTATACTTTTCCAAATAAGAATAGAAGACAGAAAGAGGGCATTGTAATTTAAGCATTTTTTACACAAACATTTTATAATGGAAAGTTTCTAACAAGCACAAAAGTAGAAAAAATGTAATGTTCAACTCCTGTGAATTCATCATCCAGCTTCAAAAATTATAGTCATTTTGCCAATCTTTAAATGCGATTTTAGTCACAACATCTAAAAAAATTTGTATGGTCACCCATAAGCAGAAAATAAGAATTGTAGTATTTCAGAATAAACCCTATAGATTGATAATGAGTATTTTTCTGAGTGTATGCATTTTCATAGGGGTAAATAATAAAGAAGGTGACTTTCATAAAGACATAAACCATACTGGTGTTTTCTATGTGTCAAACGGTCTCAATGCTTCGTGACTTAGACACCCGTGTTTTCAGGTCCTGATTCTGCGGTTTGATGATTTTGGCCAGGCTCAGTTTGACGGTTTTGCAGTCTTAGTCCAGCTCAGCTGATCTTGGCTGGGAAAACCCAGGCCTCTGGAATTAGTTGAGGAGAAGCTGGAGACAGATGGCTTACGCTGGACTCGTGTGGGAAGGAGGAACGAGTGCGGCCCCTCTCATGTACTGCTCACACGCTGTGGAGGCTAGCCAAGGCGTGTCATCAATGCCGCAATCCCACGTGTGCTAACATCACCAGGGGCGGGCACTTTGCAAGTCTATGCTTATATCACATTTCTATTTCCCTTTGGCGCAAACAAGTCACATGGTCAAGTGCAGATGCAAAGGGTAAGGGAGTAGACTCTACTTCTCAAAGGGAGTAGCTTCAAAGGCACTTTGCAAAAGGATATGCATACAGGCAAGGAAACAACCTGTGACCAGTTTTACACTCTACTTCATAAAATTAACTTGAGCTTTATCAACCAAAGCAAAAGGAAAATGATGTTGGCCTCAACGAAAATGGCAAAGTGACATCAGCAAAAGTGGCAAAATTTCTCTTCCCAATAGAAGCAGTGAGAAAACTGGGAAAAGATTGTAAGAATCAATATTGACAGAACTGGAAATTAACCAAAGGCTTGCAGTAACCTGGAGAGTGTTTATTTGAGAAAAGCAGCCAATTCTCAGTAAGGTCTCAGAACAATTTGCCTTAATTGGCCATTTAAGTTTAATAGTAAAAGACTGGTTAATGATAATAATGCATCGTAAAACCTTCAGAAGGAAAGGAATGTTTTGTGGACCATTTGTTTTTGTGTGGCAGTTTTAAGTTATTAGTTTTTAAAATCAGTACTTTTTAAATGGAAACAACTTGACCAAAAATCTGTCACAGAATTTTGAGACCCATTAAAACAAAATTTAATGAGAGGAAAAAAAAAAAAAAAAAAGAAACAGTGAGCTCTGTGGCATTTTAGCTTGTCCTGCTACCATTGCCCATTCTCCGGTCCCACTATAGCTTGGAAAACAACAGCTGGTGTGTGTGTGAAAGCCAGAAGCCTATCGTGCAGTGGAAGGAGTACTACATAGCTGGAGCTCTTTCAAAGGCTTGTTCCCAAGGAACAGCCATTACTTGACTTGTCTGGAGGTTCCCAATTGCAAGGCTGTCTCTATTTGACCTGGCTCAGAGCCCACCTAGAGTAAATGCTGTTTGGCCAAAGGCTGTTTGTTGAAAACAATTAAAGGCAAGTGTTTAACTTTGTGGCTGCCTGAGGCAGTACATAACAGTTGGGAGAAGCAAGAGACCAATCAAAACTCTTTAAAAGGAAAAGCTGAGGAAATGAGATATCCATAGGAGCTTTGAAAAGGTCCCACATATTCCTGAGAATCTAGAAGTCCAAATCTGTGTCTCTAAGCTTTGCACATGCTCAAGAAAACCCTGAGTAGGTTCTAACCTCCAATCCCAATTTCTTATCAGAAACCATGGAAAACAGAAGACAGTTGGATGATGTATTCACAGTGCTGAAAGAAAAAGACTGTCTGTGAAAAATTCTATATTTGGCAAAATAAGCCTTCACAAATGAAGAAGAAATTAAGACATAACTAGATTTTTTTTTAAAGTGATACTGTCAGGCTCTAGCAGAACTGCCCTTGAAATGCTAAAGAGGGTCCTTTAGGAAATGAGACAGGGAGGGCATAAGAGCATTATTTATACTATGGAAGTTAAATTGGTATCAAAGCAAGCAAAAATGTTTAGATTTAGGATGTTAAAATTAAGCCCCATGGAAATTAGAAAGAAAATATTGAAGGATATGCAAGCTAATAGAGACAGAAATAAGAGTACAGGTTGCTTGCGGGTGGGTAAGGGAGAATGGGAGTTTGTGCCAAATTAGTGTAGGGTTTCTGTTTGAGGAGATGGGGAAGTTTTAGCAATGGAAGGTGGTGAGGGCACCACAACATGGTGAATGTGCTTAATCCCATTGAATGGTGTGCTTGGGGGTGAATGTGCTTAATCCCATTGAATGGTGTGCTTGGGGGTGAATGTGCTTAATGCCATTGAATGGTGTGCTTGGGGGTGAATGTGCTTAATGCCATTGAATGGTGTGCTTGGGGGTGAATGTGCTTAAT